>MU186130.1:77967-117933 GCA_016904865.1 Pissodes strobi | reverse complement strand
TTTTCAAAATTTTACAATCTAGTAGAACAAAGAGATACCATTTTATGGGTGTACGTTGTATATCTTTGGGATTATATTTTTGCATTTTCTATTTTAATCTTAATTTCGACGTTGAATTTTTGTAAGTAGTGTGTGGTCTATTGGTTTTGTTTTATTATGTGACTTATTAACAAATACATTGTATTTCTATGACTAATAAATACTTTATTTTACTAACTCTCTTGTAAACGCGGTCATCGGGAAATAATATCAATCCGAACTCATACATGAATACTTACTTACTGACATCTGACACCTGAAATGAATGAGAAACACAAGTCAGTCCATCGATCTACGCAGTCTCGTTTTTAAGCGTTGCCAGATTGTCAAAATTACAAATCACTGTTCGTAGTATGTATGACTTTTTAAGTAACTATTTGTTTGTCAATTCGTGTTTGTTATTTTCTTCTAATTAACGTTCTATAGTAAACACTTAGTTATTGAGTGACCCACAGTATCTTCTCATTTATTCCCAACCGATTTTTTCTTCGCACTACTTTAGATATCTGAGGTTAAATGGTTTAGGCGCAGCTGTTATTAAATATTCTGAATTAAAAGCATTCAATTTTTGAGCACTTTGTATTAAACATGTCCTCAATAGGACGTTGCCATGACAACATTTATAAACCACTCTTAGAATAAACCGGATAAAAATTAAAATGTCCCAATTTTCTTAAACAATTAACTTTTGACTCTAATAATTGTAATGACAGGAAAACAATTGAAATTATTTCCGTGAAAATGGCAAATTATGCCTTTATTTATTATTGCACTAGTTATACCATAAATGTCACATACTGACAGCTATGTTGAATATTCTGAATTAAAAGCATTCAATTTTTGAGCACTTTGTATTGACCATGTCTTCAATAGGATGTTGCCATGTCAACTTCTATAAACCAGTCTTAAAATAAACCGGACAAAAATTGAAATATCCCAATTTTTTTAATCAATGCACTCTGACTTTAATATATATTTTTTTTAAATACGAACTTTAATTTTTTTATCGTTTTTCAGACGATATTAACGGTTTTTTTTCCATTTATGTTCGGAAGTACTCGGAATTTTGTCTTAATTTGACCGACACTGTATCTCCTATGGTTTTCGAGTTCCTCATGCATAGACTCAAATTCGAGCCCACTCTGTACAATTTAAACTTTTGAAGAACCGCCCAGGTACGTCATCCTCGCAGTTTGTAATAAAACTGAATGTAATTTGGGTGACCGAATTCTTTACAGAAAAACTATTACCCTTGTAACAGGCGACATGTGAACTCTTCATAAGAAGTATGAGGACGATCAGATTCCATCAAGCTAGCGTATCAAGTCGTAATTAATTTTTGGGGAATAAAAGTGTAAGTTTAAGCAAGTCACTTTCATGATTTATAATATCACATTGTTGTATCGGAACATTAAAAGCTTCAGTAAAAGTCAGTTTACCGCCACACCTTAATACAGAAGAGAAGAGAATAGAATAGAATACCTCCAATCTCTTTTTCTCAACGTTGGCCTGTTCTACTCTGGACAATTGGTGGAATGCCCGTTGAGGTCCCCCCGGCTGCTCGGACGGAAATTTCTCCAATTCAAGCTGCTGTTGGATTCGTTCGTACTCGCTGCGCTTCGCGGGTACTGTAAAAAAGAGCTTCGATATTACCGCTACTAAAACATATACAATTAAAGAGAGACACTCACGGTACTCCTCTCTCATAACCCAGGCCATGTGTCGTCGACAAGCGGCATCCGGCCGATTGTAGTCGCAGGCGGCGCAAGTCGATTCGTCGACCATGGCGCAAGGCTGGAGCCGATTGGTCAGAATGATGTTGGGGTACATCGCTCCCACGTCCAAGTGGTAGATGAGGGGCCGCTCGAGACGCATTGGTTGTTCCTGAAACATAGGCCTTTAGTTATATGTGAAACTTGCGTTAAAAGGCCTCATTTGCGTGTTCGTGACGACATCTAGGCACCTTACCTTTAAAGCAACTAGTTTAGCCTTGATGTCGTCGATAAGAGCTTGCAAATTGGTAACGCATTCCATAGGAACGCCCTCTTCGACGACGATCGCGTGCTCCAGGGTTTTCGGGATTTGTTCGATCAGAGAGTCGACTGCTTCAGGAACAATCCTAAATAAAATGATCGGTAATCGTGTAAGTATTTCGACTTTTACTTCAACTAAACAATAATTTATTTAAATATTTCAAGAACGGAATGAAATTATCTACTTCTTGCCTAAATCTACAAGGAATATCCGCTCGAAAGACTCCACTTTCAAGGGCCTCCACGTGGCCTCCTACATAGGTTTCCTGGTGCAGAACGTGACCGTCATGGGTCAATTTATTTAGCACGGTTTCTTCCTTGTTGGGGAATATGATGTTCGCGTGGAAAGCCTCGACCATGAGCAAGGCCTCGCATAGAGTACCTACAACCAAACGCATTACATGTAAAAACATACTATTAGATTATAACTAGACGATAGTAAAGCCAGTCAACTAAATTATAGTACTCATAGCATACATAGATTTGAAGTAGATGTAACGATTATAAGGACTAAGATATGAATCTTAACGTCTTGCTTCCAGACAGTTCAACTTCTGAATTTTAAGCTAGACAAAAAATCAAGGCTCTAAGTGTTCTGTAAGCTTATAATTCAAAATATTTATTCGAATACTCAAATACAAAGTATTCTTATTTATCTATGTTGGGGTTTGAAACTTTCGGCAACATGCACTAAAACAGAGTTTTATCCACAATACCGAAATAGAATTTTTGCATTCGACGCGCGTTTCGCTAACCAGCAGTTAGCATCATCAGGAGATGATTAAGACTAAAATTAAAATCTACCTAACTCCCTTTTATAGTACTGTTTGCGTAATCAAGCGGAACTAAAAAGACCCAATCCTGGAATCCCACTAGTCACGCTCAATCAACCAATACAATGGACTATAGGGAATAGGCCCTCTATCTCTATTTAAACTATTCTTACATGTAATAGTTTCCATTCTTTCATATGCATCTAATAATCTCCTGTCAGTTATATTATGAATTAATTTTAAATTTTTAATTGTTATTCTATGATTATTATCAAAAGCATGCTCGGCAACACTTGATTTTCCTGTTCTACCATACTTTAAATAATAAAAATAATAATAATAATAATAATAATAATATATTTATTTACGGAACATACCATTTTTTACATACAATGCATGTACAAAAAATCCTTAAAAATAAAAAGCTAATACAATATAACGGGAATTAAACATAACAGGTCATATTAACAGAAAGAGAAAAAGAAACAATATCTTTATATGATCAAGCACCAAAATTAAATCATGGAACAACACAACAACATAACATCATTCAGCAATGCACATCCTATATCAGAAATAAACCCTTCTAATTGCTGATTTAAACTGAGCAATGGACATACTAAAAATATCCATTGAATCAGGCAGCTCATTGGCCAACCTGCAGATCCTGTCAATAGGTGTATTAAATCCATAATTCGTCCTATGAAATTGTGGTTTAAATAAGTATTGACGTCTGTTAGTTTAGCAGGTACATGCAGATTAACCTGAGCAAGAAAACCAGGAGAACTAATGAGCCCATTTAATAATTTAAAGAGATTACATAAATCTATATAGGTTATTCTGGTTTTTAATTTGGGCAAATTCAGCAATGTATAAAGGTCCTCATAATTTATGGTTTCAGTGGGTATTCCCAGCTTATAGGCAATGTGCCGAAGACATTTTCTCTGTACCTTTTCCAAGAGGTTAATATGATTTTGATAAAATGGCGATCAGACCGTACAACCATACTCTAGTACACTTCTAACCACTGCACAACAGACATCCTTTAAGACATAAATATTGTTGAAATCCTTAAGTGACCGTAAGACATAACCCAGTAACTTCATTGCTTTATTAGAAATTTCCACTATGTGATTGACAAATGTAAATTTTTGATCCAGAATTACACCTAAATCCCGTACATTAGGAGCACTTTCCAAATCCATGTCATCAATTTTATATTGAAAGAAAAACGGTTTTCTCCTACGATGGAAGGTTATTGATTTACATTTATTTACATTAAGATTTAGTTTATTGGATTTACACCATTCAGTAAAGCAGGTGAGATCATTTTGAAGTTTTACACAGTCATCCTCAGAAATAATAGGTATGAAAATTTTTAAATCATCAGTATAGAGCAAAAAGCAACACTTTAAGACATTTATCAAGTCATTAATGTAAAAAATAAACAGAAATGGAGACAAATGGCCTCCTTGTGGAACGCCAGAGTCAACAATAATTTCACTTGACAAAACGTTTTTTTAATTTTACCACTTGTTTACGTCCAGTAAGATAGCTGCCCAGCCAGGAGAGCAGTGAACCACCCAAACCCACAGCTCCCAGGTTAGCAATCAAAATATAGTGGTTCACTTGGTCGAATGCCTTGGTGAAGTCAGTATAGATCGCATCCACCTGATAAATGACTCTCCAAGGCATCCACCACATAACATTGATACTACAACAAATTTGAAACAGTAGATTTTAGAGAAACAAACCCATGTTGTTGCTGTATAAATGTATGACCAAACTGAGTTGTCAGGTCTCTGGTAATTAGAGATTCCATAATTTTTGGTATAATAGAGATTCCAGAAATTGCTCTGTAATTAGCTACATTGGACCGGTCGCCATTTTTAGATATTGGGTTTCCAAACTTTTGGGAAAATACCTAAACTTAACGACTTGATAAACAGTTTTTGCAAGACTTCAGAAAGAACACATTTAGTATTTTTTTAAAAGTTAACAGGAATTCCATCTGGACCAGTACCAGCGAATATTAACTACGATAAGAAGATTCACTCTCCGCGGCGGCACATCAATGGTATGTCTCCTTCCCCGCGCGAAAACTAGCATGATACTGGCATGTGACCTTTGGACCCGGCGCACACTGGTCGAATTTCTAGGAAAGCTGGCCATAATAAGGTTTACCAGAAATAAGACATACAAGTTATTAAGTATTACACGTTTAATATATCGTGTTTTAGAGAAATAATTGTTGAATTTTTTGCTCATCATCTATATTTATATATAGGGAGTATCAATTATCACTAACGATAAAAATCATGTATAAAAATCATTTGTATGTTCACAAATCGTTTTAGAAAATGATTTTGAAAATTAAGGGCTCATTCGTTGTGAAAAAAGGGTTTTAAATTTTTAATTCGATGATCCAAATTTTGTTTTTGCAAAGGTTAATTCAGGAGTCTCACGAGCACAATGAATGTTAAGCGGACGACAGAAACGCGCTGATGAGGGCCTGCAATTTTGCCATACATGTATTTCAGAGTTATCGTTTTCTTTTTTAAATTAATCTAATAGGAACGAAACTAGTAAAAAATATAGAAGCATCAGTGCAGCTGTTGTTCAAAAACACTTGCTTATATTCTGACTATCTCAAGGTAATATCAAAGCCATATTTACAAATTAAAACTAAATTATAAATTTTTATCTGCTGATTCAGCCAAAGTATTTATTACCTCTTTTTATAATAACATCAGTCTTTCATCAGCAATAATGATATGATTAATGATTCTGCCGAAATTTCAGTTTCAGTTTCACTTACTACAATACTATGGGATTAGGGGTGGGCGACAATAATCGATTATTCGATTCACTTTTAAGAAATTACCGATTAATCGACTTATCGATTAATATTTCAGAAAATATCGATAATCGATTATATCGGTTAATCGGTTATTCAGTTGTTTGCTAAAATATTAAGCGTTTAATCGATTATTCAATTTCTTGCCCACCCGGTACCGATGACTTTCAACAGATATAGCTTTTAAAATTCCAATAATTTAATAATGCGTTGAGTTAAGGGTAATTTAAATAACATTTGAAAATACTTTCAGTACATTATATGAAGCAAAAAAACCAGAGAAACGTAAATGCTCAAACAAGACAGCAGCAGGGAAAACTGCGCACGTTACAAATTTAGCCAATAAGTGATCCTCATTTGCATTACACAAATAGTGCACTATGTAAAAATCGACATCTCCTATTGGTTGATCCATCTCGTATTACTATATGTCTTCGTGATGCAATCAATTTCTGCCAAGAGCTCTCGTGAGTGTCGTGGTCTAGAGGTTTAGACAGCTGGGTCTCACCTAGATGGCCTGGGCTCGATCCCCGTTCCTTTTTTTTATTATTTTTTTTAAGATTATGTTTTTAAACAGTTTTTTTCTTGATTTTGGGTACGTATTGGGTGAGTTTGGGTATGTATTGGGTTAGTTTGGGTTAGCACCTGGTTAGTTTCCTTTTTTTGAGCCCCCGTAGTGAGCGAAGCGGGCGGAGGGCCATGCGAATCGACCAATAGGAGAGGCCGATTTTTATATAGTGCACTATTTGTATAAAAGATCTTATAATGCTCCTCCTTTCGACGCGCCTATTTCTGATAATCTGGCTTCAGTTGTTGCACAATTAGGTATAACACCAACACATAACCTCAACGGAGTGTTAGCACGTTAGCTGTATAGTACATCAGTCTTTATCTTTTTATTATGTATTTGGGCAAAACTATATGATAAGAAGGATCACTTTCCGCGGCGGCCTGTCAACGTTGTGTCTCCTTCCCCGCGCGAACACTAGCAGAATATGGGCAGGCCATGATACAAATAAAACAATCATATTGGCAGGCGACCTTTGACGCGGCGGCCATAGACCAGCTCATCCTTTTGTTAGATTAATTTTCACACCTAAAGTCTATAGTCGAGTCAATATTGGATATAAGATAATATCTCTATTTTTTTAGTTGTGTTGTATTACAAAATAGGAATGAAATATATAGTAAAAATATTGTGCGAAACCTTTAACCAATTTTAAAATCACCCAAAAGGCCAAAATTTAATTAAATATTAAAAGATAGGGCAAATTCGAGCAACAGTTTCTTCTTGATGTCTTTTGTCAGAATATTAGTATTCGGAAATATGGTGAAATTATCAGCACAAAATCAAAATCTTTTAAATATTAGTTATTACATACCTTGACTATTGTTATCAATAATAACTAATTAAAAACGTTAACAGATTTTTGAAACAGCCAGTTGAATACAAACTTTATTAAAAAATTTATTTGGAGATAATAATAAAAAAACCATAATGTAAGTTTGACAGGGAGCTGCAAACAATTCAGAAGATATCAATTGTGTTTTTCCAAAGCCAAATAGAGTGTTAGAGTGCTATAAATAATTTCGTCATAAATTTGATTAAATATACCGCAAACGAAAATATCGTTTATGGCCAGCTTTTATTTAATTTCAACCTGTGTGCGGCGAAGTACGATGATCGTTACCAGGCAACGAAGAAAATAAACGACGATCCCTTTGTAGTGCTCTCTTGCCATTGAGTGAACCTTCTTGTCGTAGTTAGTATTCGCTGCCAGTACCCACATTATTATTTAAATCATTGATGGAATTAAAAACATCAAGAACACTTATATCAACATTACAGCACTTATCACCAACATTGCATTCAACATAATCTTTAGGACAATCATTCGCATTATCCCTAACATAGACCTTAGAAAAATTATGAGCTATATGTTCTTTGAATCTCATTTGTATAGATCGTCTAGTTTGCCCAACATATTTTTGATTACATTCCATACATCCAATTTCATATATTCCACTTCTTTCTAACATTTCAATTTTGTCCTTTGGACCACCTAATAGTTTCTTAATGTTAAACTGAATCTGGTATACTAATTTTAAACCTACTTCCTTAAAAAGTTTAAAAAAAAAACATTAAGGGATAGAATTTTTATATCTAGAGGAAGCCTATTAAATAATTTTACAGCCATGAACTCTGGCCTAGTTTGATAGCTTCCCAGTCTGCAGTAAGCAGTCACCAAATGATTCTTGTGCCTCGTATCATAATTATGAAAATCCCCATGAGTTTTAAATATTATGTTCATTCTGTTTTACGTAGAGCAGATTTTGCAAGATATATTCTGAGGGAAAAGTGAGAATGCCCATAGCAGAAAAAAGCAGCTCTGCAGTCCTTTCGGTAACCAAGGCCAGCCATGATCCTTAGTGCTCTTCTCTGTAGCCCAAACACCCTGGCAGCATGTGTCGAGCCCCCCCATGTCATTATACCATATATCATACTACTGTGGAATATGCTACTTCTAGTGTCTCAGGTGAAACACACCCCATCAGGTTTCGCAGCACAAACACACCACTCCTCAGTTTTTTTGCATACAGTATCAACATGATATTCCCAAGTTAGCCCTGTATCTATGTGTACCCCTAGGAATTTTCCATGTGTTACTTGGTTGTTATTAGTGTTACTAAGGGAGAAAAGCCCACTTTGTGTTTTATCTGCATTCAATAAAAGTCGGTTAGACAGAAACCACTCCTCGACCGTGAGCCTTGTCTCCATCAGTTTCTCTTCTGCTTCGCCTTGGGATTCTCCAGCAACTGTGAATGTGGTATCATCCGCAAAAAGTATAAATCTGGAATTTTTGTTGCATTGTCATTTATAAAGATTAAGAAAAGAATTGGCCCCAGTATGGATCTTTGTGGGACTCCAGTCTCTAATGGAAGTTCTGCAGATGACACCCCCCTCACCCTTACTAACTGTGAGCGGTCACTAAGGTATGACTGCAGCAGCCTGGCACACTGTCCCCCCTCGAACGCCCCCGCCACATATTCAAGAAGGTTCAGCACGGCAAGTGTGGTTGATTTGTTTGGTAAAAATCCAAACTGACTGTCAGTGAAAAGATTGTTATCATTAAAGGTACTAAGGATATGGGACGGTAATTATTAGGGTTAGACCTGTCACCCTTTTTATATATCAGTACCACTTTAGCATTCTTAAGGCACGAAGGAAACGACTGCTTTTAATACTCAGGTTGAGCAACTTTGTCAAAGGAACCAACAAGACATTCCTAAGTGACTTCAGGAGGGGAACATTCATATCATACATATCCCTACTATGTTTATTTTTTAAGGATTCTATAGCATCTCTTACATCTATGAAAGTATTTTCTCTAAAAGCAAAAGTGGGTGTGTTGATATCTGGTGTTTGTAGATAGTCCCCTGACTCCCGATGACTCTCTGGAATCTCAGTCAGAAACTCCTCCACGATGTCAGCAGCCTTAAGACTCTGCTCACCCTCTGCATTTCTGGCAACACCCCCTTAACAGGTTAACAACCTCCCATGAAGTCCTGACCACACTTGAAGACGACGTGATGTTGTTTGTGTTTGTATAGGCAGTTTTTTTGCCTGTTTTATTTGCTTTCTATATTCCTTTTTACAGTCTATTGTTATTTGTTTGAGTTCTGCTGAGGGTCTATTTTTATGTAGATCTACTAAGAAATTTAAATTCTCTCTCATATATTTGCTATCCTAATTAAACCACTCGTTGACCCCTTCTTTGCTTAACAGGAAAACAATCCTTCATGGCCTTTAGAATAACGGGTAAGAAACTATTGAAAGCAATATCTACATCGCCATCCCTCGATGCAGCCACAAAACCCCAATCCTGCCGCTCCATGCGCTCAAATATTCTATTCACACCCCCTTTTGTAATCGGACGGTGTTCATTGCATACCCAACCTGAACCACCTTCACTCACGCCAACCAAAATGTCCACAGCAAGATGGTTTGACTGTTCATTTACAGAAGGTTCTTTACAGACAATAATAAAAAAAACTTTTTAACACTCTTAGAAGTACAGGATTCGGATAGTGTTTTCTTAGAGACAAATAACAATGTTAACTTACAGTGGAGTATCTTTATTAGAATTTATAAGACATTATTTGACCAATGTTTTCCTTTAACAATGGTATATAAAGGCAAAAGAAATAAGAAGCAGCCGAAAAGCGACGAAATTATTAAATGCAAAGGGAAATTGGATATATTGCTGGTCTTGTCAATGCATAGTCCACTTTACAAAATCATTTACAAAGAAACAAAAAAACAATATCATACTTTGTCGATGTCGGAAAAAATACAAAGATTTGAAGGAAGAGTTCTAAAATCTGACAATAAAATAAAATGCACGTGGAACATAGGTAATGAAATCAATGGGAAAGTAAGACCGGGTGTAGGCCAGTTTACTTATAATGAGCAAAGATTTTCTGATGGTTTTAATAACCATTTAATTAGTAGACATAGCACACAAGTTAAAAAATAAGTATAGCAGTGGTGAGGAAGAAAGTCCAAGTAACATTGTTAAAATGTCTGTGAATAAAATTCTGAAAGTGTTGAAACATATTTTAAATGACTCATTAAAGTTTGGAATTTTTTCCGGATCAACTAAAAATGGCAAATATTGTCACGAGTAATTTAGGGGGTAGCGCGTTTATTTAAAGAATAACTTCTCAGAGAAGGGCCTCGTCGCGATTAGTACAATGACGGGGTCTCAATGCTTCCTTTAATCTACCACTGGATGTTCTACTCGTGAGGACACGCCTTGTTTAGCGTGCCCGGTGGGTAACTGAGGTAGACCGGGATCGCGTTACGTGGGGTAAGAAGAGATGATAAAGTAAGCACGTTTAGTTTATAACAGTAACAATGTATTAACGATAAAATTTTAACAATAATTATTGGTCAGAAAAAAATGAGATTCTATTATACCCGATTACGACGGTGCGCATGTTTTCTCGATTTGAGGTACTGTTTATAGGTCTTTGTTTACTGTCTTATAATTTATAGTTTTTCTTAAGAGTTGGGTTTTATTTAAGAGCACTAAGAGATTTCACTAAACTTTAACTGACTATTTAGACACTTTTCTTTCTCAACACTCTGACAAACTTCTTGTCAAGACTTTACTATGGAGGTTGTACAACCCCTGGTCCTAGCAGTCGTCAAGTGACTAACCGGTACCAGGTTGGGTAGGAAAGGAATAGAACCTAAAGCAGTCGTATGACTAACTTTAGGAGCGGATAGAACGCAGGAGGCAGTCGTCAAGTGACTAACCTTGGGAGCTGGAGGTGAGACTAAGTCTGCCGAACTGAGGGTTCGGTAGCGTATTTAAATAAAACAAAGTGATGATCATTGCATGCATAAGGTTCAAAGTCGCTCCCGTTGATTGCTCGCGTTGTTTATAGTTTGCCTTTAATGTTTATATAACAATCTCCAAGTTCAAGTTCAAACTTGCGACATGGTGATATTTGTTTAGTAGCTTATGCATTCTAGTAGATTACAATATCAAACCACTCTATAAAAATAAGGGTGCTCTGAAAGATCTAAATAATTATAGGCCTATTAGTATTCTTCCAAGTTTTTCGAAAATTTTTGAGATGGTAATGTGTTATAGACTAACAGCTTTCATTAATGAGTGTGGACTTTGCTCAACAAGACAACATGGTTACCTCAAAGGTAGGTCAACAACAACAGCAATATTTCAATTGACGACAGCCATTTTACAACACCTAGAAAATAAGCTTTAGGTTTATTTTTGGATCTAAGCAAGGCGTATGATTGTATAAACCATAATATCTTGTTTAATAAATTAAAAAATATGGCATTCGAGGTAATGCTTTAATGTGGATGCAGACCTACTTATCAGCAAGGCCACAAAGAGTAATTATAAATTCCACAAAATCATGTGTAAAAGTAAGTGACATAGGTATTGCACAAGGTAGTATCCTCGGCCCTTTACTGTTTGTTATATTAAATGTCGTAGAAGATAACTTTTTGATTACAAATTTTGCTGACGATGCAAATTTCTTGGTCACAGGAACATCAATTTCCGAGATCTCGAATAGTGCAGAACATGCTTTAAGTGAAACTTCTGCCCGGTTTATTCAAAATAAACTGATTGTAAATGATGCTAAAACTAGCTTAGTTCTATTCAAAACAAAACCTGATGCACACACCGGAAAACTTAACTTTAATGAAAATTAAACATGCCTTAGAACAAAAAACCAAATTTCTTTGTGTTACCATTGACATGTTCTTGACCTGGGATCAACATATTGATAACGTGTGTTTAAAATTAAGTAAAATAGGGTATGGATTAAAAGTTGTGTGTAGTTATGTAAATATTGTAACTGCAAAAATGTTATATTGTGCCAATTTTGAATCCTTTTTGAGATATGGCACCATTTTAAGGCTAGGTTTTATGGAATCATGTAAGGGTAGTTTTATAGAACTTAAGATTTTGATCATTTATGGTTTATACATTAGCGAATGCATTATGTTTGCTTTTAAGAATGGAGATAATTTTAAGACTGCTTCAATACATAGTTATGACACTTGAAATTACAATTTACTGTATCCAAAGCATTGATTGACACTGACTGAAAGGAGTCCTTACTATATGTGTGTAAAATTATTTAACATTTTGCCACTCTCAGTCTCTCAGTTAAAAACATTCAAGAGAACTTTAAAAGAGATACTAATTGATATGGAACCGTATAGTATGGGCGATTACTTAAATTTTAGTTTTTAGAATATATTTTTTTTCTATTTTTCATTGACGTCATTTCATTTTATATATGTATGTTGTAATACGTGTGTGATCTGAAATAAAGGAGTATTTTTAATTATTATTAATATTATTATTAATAAAAATGTTATCAATACAATTAACACTATTTGTTTTTTCAAATATAAGTTGATGCATATCGAATTCACTAAGCAGATCAATAAAATCTTTTTTTCTTCAGTTATTTATGTTTTTAAAGAAAATATTAAAATCCCCATTTATATAGAATCAAAAACTTGTAACTACTTCTATGTGCAAATAAATACTCGCATACACTTAGTACTCATAAACAGATTAAAATCTCCATCAGGAGCCCTATATACACTTAAAATTATTGTTTTATAAAGTTTTAGTTCTACAGCTGCTAGTTCGCAATGATATTCCAGTGACACATCTACTATGGTTTTGATGCTTTCACCATTTATCCCTGACTGATATATAGATAGATACTGTAATGAGCCAATTTTATAGACGACGTAACTTTGGAATAGGCGAGGACGTGACAACCCTGCAAGACCAGTGGCGCGCGGCGGCATAGGGAGTCATGAAGTTATGTAATAATTAGAATAACTGTATGGGTAAAGATTTAAGGTGAAAATATTAATGGCTGTAATAATACTGGCTAAATAAAATGAATTAGTAAAAAGTGATGTTTACAATATTATTATATATTATATGACAGGAAATGAGGATTGTTATAAATTTCTTAGTACTCACCTGATCCTTTCCTCAACACCTCGTCTGGCTCGCAAGGGATGATCGTGCACAAAGCAAAAATAAATGGGTGCACGTACTGCATGTAAAGATAGTAAGTCGCTACCGCATCGGAAACTGAATAGTTGGACAGCTCTTGAGGATCTGACGCGGCCAACGGGCACATTTCTTCGGGGTCTAACTCTACCGGATCGTACCTGGATATATGAGTAGAAATGCACCTTTCAAACTTTTGCACAAGTTATGTAAACTTTCACGGACTGTTAAATATCAGAATTGTACTACCTTTAAAAGTAGGATTGAATAATAAAGTGTTAATGGGTGAGCCCTTTTAAACCTACCTTAGTTTTGCCTTAGCCACTGCCTTCAAATTTTGCGATCCTACGGGTAAATAAGAGTCCCGTTTTACCCAGCAAAGACAGTCCATGTGCATGGCCGGTCGACTCCAATAAATACCTTCTTTGTTGCGCGAGAACCCGATTTCCTGTTTCATGTCTGCTCAAAAAAAATAAAATAAAATTGAGAACGAAACACCCAATTTTCAAACCTTCAAATACAGTTGGAGGCACTCAAATTGCTTGGTTATGTTCCCCCTATTTTTGCTCTAAAATTTTGGCAGTCATTTGATCCTTCTATTTATTTATTTATTTTATTTATCTCACTTAAGGACTTTCAGGCACCTGAAATACGCTTCTTAGTGCCCTTTTGACCGTTCTTTCCTTGTCACATAATTTTCAACCACAAGAAATACTTCTTGCAGATTTTTTGTCACCCTTTCAGCTGAAGAAATAGCCAACGCCCAATCTTTGGACATAGGCTGATGAACACATGCCATCGAGCAAAATATTTAACATAAACTGACATAATGTGATCAACTTTAGTACTGAAATGACTATAGCAGTTTAATAAGGTTAATTTATTAAGTGCCGAGGCTCTTCAAATATCTTTCAAAAAACCCTAAAAGCAAAAATTGGCGCATCTGAAAAATCATCACAGCACTTTCTCTCGAATAAATGTAAAACCACAAACCCAATATTATATAATCTCTACCTAAATCATATACAGCGGCCCTGGCTTCCACAAACGGCCAATCGAAAAAGTCTCCGTTGTACGTCACAAATATATGCGGCCTGATGTCCATGATGTGGTCGAAAAATTTCTGGAGAAGGCGCATTTCGTTCGGTTCGTTAAAAATGATGAATTTCCCCTCAAACTCCGGCTTGGGTGTGTACTCGAAGTCATAGATGTCGGCCGATAGGATTTCTCTGTTTGTTATCAAATAACCTGACGATGAAAATATAACTTTATATAAAAATCAACATTCACTCCTGTTATATTACCTTGTCCATCAACCATGTAAGAGATCATCATAACTTGATCTGTCGCAGCGTCGGGAAATTTCAAAGGTAATTTAGTTGTCTCAATATCAAAGGCCAAGACAATAGGTTCAGGCCTCTCTATGATGTCACTTCTAGGCGATATTATCGGCGGATCAGATGAGCCTCTCGTTCTTACGGTGTACCAAGAGCCACAGAACACTTTTAAATCTATCGAGACCCTTACGTGGTAGGGAACATCATACTCTCTGCAAAAATAATTACTTTATAAACTCAATACTTTTCAACAAAACTGGCATACATACCTTATATCCAATATGTTTTCCCGCTGATCAGTAGTAACCTTTCCTGCAACACTCTCATTCATGTTACTAGCCAAGTGTGTGGTTAACATCTCTGTGTAATAAGAAGTTTCTTTCAGTCTTGCTTTGTTTTTCTTTGCCTGTCTCAACAAATCCCTTTTCACTTTTATCAAATCCGTTTGATTATAGAAGGAAAGTTTGATGTATTTTTGTTTCAGCCCTATCAAATGATTTGGCTAAAAAATAAATCTTATATAAGGACCAAGTAAAAAGGCTATTAATCAAATTGGAAAATATGTTATACATTGTGCCAACACATTTACTAAGTCATACAAACACAACTACCTGACAATTTATAATGTGTTATATTTGATTATTTTAATACCCTGACGTGACAAATTCATACCAAATCTAAATCTTCTTTAGCGACAGTTTCAATTTTCCCAAATATGCCAGTGTATTTCTTTGAAAGATATTGGGTTACTTCTTGTATAAGATCTCGCTTAGTTAGGACATAAAAATAGGGCATAAAAGGATATGAAACTTTGAACCTAGATCCGTCCTCCTGCATAAAGTAGAAATCTACAGATGCACATAATCTCTTATCCTCATCTAATATTTCGTTCTAAAAATTAAAAGACACAGACATATCAGAAAGGAATTAGCAAGTGTTACATTAGACCTCACCGCATGCATATTCAAAAGGAACCCCGTTCTTTCGGTATTGTCTTTTATCTTTTCAAACCCATATTTGGCATCTATTGTATCGTTCTCTAGGACCTGGCGTAGCCTGAACTCCGAACTCTCCTCGCTAAAAAAATGTATTGAATACTTTACGGTAATTTACTTATTTATAAAAATTACTATTTCTTACCGAAACACTGGGCCAGCGAATTCTGAAGATTGATGTTCAGACTTTTCCTGGCGTTCGGCACGGTATTTACCAGTATTTTGCAGCGACATGCTTACCGTGCTATGATAAAGCAAATAAACAGATTTAAAATTGAATTTATCACATAACTATGCCTAAAGATTGTGCAGTTTTTCTGCTAAAATGATTGTTAGTCACGAAGGTGTAATTATTATATTAATTTGTTTGTATTTTAGATCAAAATTGGTGTCAGTGCGAATTACTAACCTACAAGAAACAATTTGACGTTTTTAAGTTTTCGCGGGCTTTTGAGACTCTTGGCTGTTGCCAAATCTCACACATGTCATGTCGTCTTTTTTTATAACAGCTGGATTCAACTACATTGTTGCTCCAGAAATTGGTGCCTTTATCGACGTTTGTATTGTAATAAAACTAGATTTAGCCATCCAACAGGAGCTTAAATTTTCCACTCATGTTCTTTACAATAAATAAATAAATACAATTTTAAATTTTTAATAATAATAATATTATTATTGTTTCGTTCCAGTCGAGATCATGCAACGCATTTAAAGATCCTTTACACAAGTAGTGCACTATGTAAAAATCGACCTCTCCTATTGGTCGATCCATCTCGTATTACGATATGTCTGCGTGATGCAATCAATGTCTATCAAAAGCTCTTGTGGTGTAGAGGTTTAGATCGTGGGGTCTCACCTGGAAAACGCGGGTTCGAACCCCGTTGCATTTTTTTATTATTTTTTAAAGATTATGTTTCTAAACAGCTTTTTTTCTAGATTTTGGGTATGTCTTGAGTTAGATTGGGTTAGCACCTGGTTAGTTTCCTTTCCTTGAGCCCCCGCAGCGAGCGAAGCGAGCGGAAGGCCATGCGGGTCGACCAATGGGAAAGGCCGATTTTTATATAGTGCACTATTTGTGTAAAGGATCTTATAACGCTCATGCAACGCCACCATAGATAAATATTAAGAGAACGCCACCTACCTACACTGCCTTTATACGAGCCACTGTACACCAACGAGAATAATAATAATAATAATAGGTGTTTTTCTTTCACCTACACCAACTGCACTTGGTGTACGTCAGTATAGCTCCGCCAAATAATCGTGCAGCAGCGAAAGAAAAAGTCATCTCAAGAATCTCCGCCAGTTCGCCATTGTCCCACCATCCTGCACCAGCACCATCTTACACCAATAGGAAAGTCGGTGGAGAAATTGCTGCACTAAATGGCACTCAGTGCAAGTACACCGGAAAAGAAAAAGGGTTGGTGCAAAAGGTGTACATAATGCAGGTGAAAGAAAAACACCTTATTATATGTATTTCTCGATGCTGACACATACCTACACAGGTGCCGTGAGGCGTGACGCCAGTTGGTGAAATCCGTGACGTCAATTGTTGAAATCGATCGGAAGTAGAAGCAGCGTTTGCCGTTTGATCTGTGTTTATTTCGCTTTGTATCTGCTCTTTTTAGTTAATTTTTTATTCTTGATGAGTGTTTTTTTACGAGTTTTCAATAAACATTTTGTGTAAGCATGTAGTAAAGTAGCGGACCAAGTTTTGGGAAATAATTATTTATGTTTAGAAAATATTTTTGTGCATATAGAGCACTTTTACAGACTTTTTTTTAAGTATCCTTTTGACGGCTTTAATGAAAATTGGGTGGTGTAATATGTAAATATGTAGGGATTATTTAGCCCCGTCGAGATTTAAATTATTAGGTGCAGTGGCTCCTCGAGGGGCATCTTACCCAATATTGTTGTAAAAAAATACGCCATTGACTTTTTTTAAATTTTTTATATTTTTTCGGATTAATATGATTGTTAATTTTAGTTAAATTATTATTCAAACATTTGTCTTTCACTTTCCTTAATTTTAGTAACAATAAAATAAAACACTGTTCTTTTATTTATTATTATTTTATAAATATACCCAGCAATTCAGACAACTAGCATTCTCATCACTTTTTTTAAGGAACTTTAGGCTAATAACCCTCTAAAGTGTCTTTTTCTATGAAACACTCTGTATATTATTAGGTATTTAAAAAGATCTTTTCGTCCTGATCATAAATATACCCGGGTTTACGTCTCTATCTTGAAAAATAGTCGAGCAAATCGACAAAAACGGTGCCATCCCTATGTTCTCGCATGTCACTATTCAACAGATGACGTCACGAGCCGTTTGGAGAAGTTTTCGGGCTACCTATACTCTACCAACCTTGGCTTATGCTCACGTTGTGGTGGAAGAAAAATTGTTGATCCGTTATCCCATTGTTTAAGACATTGATTATACTATATATTTAATTAAATCAGTGAAATAAACAGTGTGTTTTGTTTATTTCCCTGAATTAAATCGTTGTTTTAAACAACGATTAAATATATGTGTTACACAATGAGTGGATTCAACATGTTTTCTAGCGCATCCAATCAAATTTAATGACAAAAAAGTCTTGGTAGCTGTGGCCATAAAATTGAAAGGAAGGAAGAAAAGGGGAAATTATTTAAATTTTCAAACAAAAAATGCAACAACGGCGGATTCGGAACTGTAACGGCCATTTTTTTATGTTTGTCTTTCCATGTTTCACATCGTCTGGAATTACTGTTTTCTGTTCGATATTAACATTTTATATTTATTTGTTTATATTTAGTATTAGTGTCGTGTAAAGTATAACCTTAGGTGAGTTGATTTCAATAAGCAATAATGTTTGGGCTTTTCAAAGCTGTTTTTTTCGGCTTAATTAAGATTGCAAATAAGATAAGTAATAAAACATTCCTGTTCATACTCTTGTACGGACAGCAGCGTTGCTCGAATTTAGCGAAAAAGTTTAAAGGGCACGTTCACAAACCCCCTAATTTTGTGTTGTGACGTGAGGTTTTTCGTAAGTTGAGCATTTGGCTCCGCTTTTTTGTTTTTGATTTGCTTCTAATCGGAAAGCCTTTTTTCGGTTGCTTTTCTTTTAGGCTAGTTTGTGTAATAGAGGGTTTTAATAGCTATATCAAATTAGTCACACCTGTAAGGCCTGCAAGCCATAATCCCAATTTAGTTTCTGAAAATTTGGTAAAGCATAGCATATCATATGAACACTTCTCCGATTAATATAGAGACAGACAAAAAAATCTGATAAAATAGACAACATTCTTTACTCGCCTACAAATAAGGGACCATTTTTTATATACCTGTAAACAACTGATAAAGTAGGATTTAATATAGGTAAATCGGGGTAAATCTAATAATATTAAGATTGCAAGAGACATTTTTTATTTAAATCTGACCAATGTATGCAGAATATATAACAAAGTGTTAAATAGAATTGCAATTAAAATCTTATCTTGTAAGTCGGCTAACGTATTCGTTAATAATAAATCTCTGTTAGAGAAGGGTTATTCAATCTTTATTCCAATCAATTTTGTTACCTGAAAGGGTATAGCGAGGAAAGTGGTGGTTGATTTATCCAAGAAAGAACTGTTAAGTTTGTGGAGAACTAATGATGATATTCAAATCTTAAGTGTGAAAAGACTCAACTACTCAACAGGAAAGTAGTTAATAATAATACAACCACGTACGAGCCTACAGGAACCATATTGTTTACTTTTAAAGGGATAAGACTACCCAAGGCATTCATTTTTTTTATCTTGAGTTTCCAATTTCGAACGAAAACATTGTGTGACTGCCAAAATGTATACATTTTGGCAGTCACACAATGTTTTCGTTGGCTTCGAGAAGGTCATACGCGTAAGAATTGTAAAGGGAAAGAGAAGTGTTTTAATTTTGCAGGGAAATTCATGCACAAGAGGGGAAAGAATTACTGTGTGACCCTTTTTGCTTTTATTGTAAAGATAATAATAATAATAATAAAATGCTTTATTTGCTCAGTTACATTTAAAATGTTTAGCATTGTCAAATAAAAGAAAATATAAATATTATGTGGAGGGTACAACCCAAATTGACTTAGTTAAATTAAAAGTTAAGCCCGCAGCTGCTTGAAGTTTTGAAATATCTTTACCACAACTGAGAAGTGTGATATCATCAGCATATTGAATTACTCTGTGGTCTGACATGTGAGTTGGAAGTTCATTGACATACAGGACAAACAGCAGAGGCCCCAATACAGATCCCTGTGGTGGCACTCCTGCACAAACTGGCAGAGACAATGAGGTGTCGCCCCCATGCTCAACAAGTTGTGCTCTGTTAGAGAGGTATGAGTCAATAAGTCTCAGAACATTGCCCCTTATACCATAGTGTACCAGCTTGCTCAGCAGGATATGATGAGCCACACAGTCAAACGCCTTTGAGAGATAGCAGAAAATTGCTGAAATATTTTCACCATCCTCAAAGTGCCTAACTATGTCTCACCAGCTCCGCAAGAGCATCACTGATAGACCTTTTCTTTCTGAACCCAAACTGCAATGGGGCCAGAAGTTTATGTTTTTCTAAAAAGTTTGAGATCCCATTACTCAAACACATCTCTATTGGTTTCAACAAGACTGATACAATTGATATGGGGTGATAATTACTAGGATCATTTTCATTCCCCTTTTTGAAAATTGGTCTGACTTTACTAAGCTTTAACTGTCTAGGGAAATCACCTGAAAGAAAGCACTTATTAATTATAATGGACAGTGAAATGGCAATACCATCCTTTAGTTGTTTTAGGATTTTATTGCTAAGGTTATATATATCCAAGGCAGAACTGTTGCTAAGACTATTTATGACCGTAAGAACCTCTAGGGGGTCAACAGGGTTTAAGTACATGGTTGAGCTGATGTTGATGTATTGTGAGGTTATTATTGAAGGATCTAGCCCTGAATTTGGAAGATGAGCTGTGATAGATTGAGAGACATAAAGTATTGGTTAAATTCTTCTGCTGTACTGGAAGAGTTAGAAATTATTGTATTTTTCTTAGTTTTGGATCCTTCAATAATACTCCAAATAGCCTTTGACCTATTAGGATTGTTTTTTATCTTTTCAGAATAATAAAATTGTTTTGCATCGCAGATTTTTTGCCTATACTGCCTTTTCAATATGTTAATATTATCAGTGAGGTCAATATCTTTATTTTGTTTATTGTAGGTTGTTAATAAATTAAGGTGTTTTGTTTTCTATTTTTGATATGTACGGTTTTTGACTTTTTTGGAAAGCAGTGTTCAAAACAAGATATTAAAATATTGACCCAACAAATTACAGGCCTATTAGCCTTACATCTGTGTGTTGTAAAATATTTGAGCAAATAATTTGTAAATATATAAGAGAGCAATTAGATCAATCAAATTTTTTCTATAATAGGCAATATGGCTTTAGACCCTCATACTCTTGTGAAACAGGCCTTCTTTCCCTCACACATGATTTAATTCAGTCACTTGAGACTAATTGCCAGGTTGATGCTGTTGCATTGGATTTTAAAAAGGCATTTGATGTGGTGCCTCATGATAAGTTGATGGCTAAATTTTCCAACTTAAATATTGATAAAAGGGTTATTTTGTGGTTCCAAAATTTTCTTCAGGGTAGATCCCAATGTGTATTGGTGGATGGATCTCTTTCAACACAGAGAGAGGTCTCATCAGGTGTCCCGCAGGGAAGTGTTATTGGTCCTTTGGCCTTTTAAATTTATTTATTTATCGACGGCAAACCATTTACAAATTAGGTAATATATATAATATAATAAAGCTATAACAACAACAAAGAACAATAAACTTATGTAACAACTAGCTATAACGACAACAAAGAAAAAGAATCTTAACTCTAGCACAGGTACAACATTTTACATCACAAAAGCATTTTCAAGTATTTTCTAAACTTTGGTATCTTTGAATTAAAAAAGTTAACACAATTTGACAAATTATTTGCCTCACGACACAAACGAGTATAATAGGTTCATTAGAGCCATAATTGGTGCGGTGAAAAGGAACAAGAAAAATGTCAGACTGTCTGTTTCCAGATGGTATTCTTAAATTATTAATTAAAGCCAATAGTTGTGGACAGTCAATGATACCATTCAAAACTTTATAAAAGAAACACATGTCAATCAAAACTCGTCTTGCTTCCAATGTATGCAAGGACAGACTGCTCCTTATCCAATTGTATTCATACTCCTCCCTTTGATAGCCACATCTGAAAGCTACAACCCTTAAAAATTTGTTCTGAAGTCTTTCCACCTGATGGACCCAGCAGTTGTAAGAAGGAGACCAAATAACAGAACAATACTCCAAAATGGGGCGCACTAAGGAACAAAACAGTTTTTGAAATGTAAATATGGAAAAATCATGAGTAGATCGCTGCACAAACCCAAGTACCTTCATAGCCCTAGAAGAAATGCTATTAATATAACTTGAAAAGGACAATCTGGAATCCATCAAGACACCAAGATCAGAAATTTCTGTTTTAGAATCAAGAGATATATTATTAATTTTGTAAGGAAACTGAATGGGATTTCTGAGTCTAGAAAATGAGATTTTGTGACACTTTGCAATATTTAATGTCATCCCATTCACCTCACACCATTCAAAGAAGGAATCCAAGTCTGCCTTACATAAATGATTTGCCACTTGCAGTGAATTCTACAGTGATGCTTTTTGCTGATGACTGTTTGATCTATAGGACAATCAAGGATCACACCGACGCAATGTGTCTTCAAAATGACCTTTTACAAATCGAAGCATGGCTTCTATCAAATGCCATGAAGCTAAATATCTCTAAAAGCCAATTTATTTCATTTGGCAAAAAGAAGGTCCATTTTGAGTATAAGATCTCTAACAATATTATTGTCTCAGTAAATACTTTAAAATATTTGGGAATTGAACTCTCACCTAATCTTCACTGGGAATCCCATATCAACAGTCTGGTTAGAGATGCATACCGAATTTTAGGATTCGTTATGAGGAATTTAAAGAAAGCTTCTAGGGAGGCTCGAGCAAAGGCCTATCTAACTTATGTTTGGCCTATTCTTGAATACTGTCCTACAGTGTGACATCCAAACCAGTTAGGCCTTAGAAATGAGGTGAAAATTGTCCAAAGGAGAGCTGCTGTACGTTGGGTTTATCTGAACTTTGGAAGATATTTCAGCCCTTCTCTGGCATTAAATAATTTAAAATGGCCTACTTTGCATCAACGCAGAGAAAATTATCTAAGGTTGATGATACACAAGGTACAGTCTGGTGTTCCATCCTTGTTTGCATTGAAAAGTGCACTGCATCCACCTACCTATATAGGCAGAAATGATCATGAATTTAATATTGATCCCCCTAGGACTAGAACTAATATAGGATTTTACTCACCATTGAGTGTGGGAGTGAGGCTGTGGAACCTTTTGGACAAATCTATATTCCATGATGGTTTCCCCAGTCTCTACTCCTTCAAGAATAAAATTAATATTAATGTAGTATAAAGTTAAATTTACTCACATTATTGTAAAAATGTTTTAAGTATTGTAGAAGGCATAGTGTGATACTTTGTAAGATATTATGTAAATTTTTAATTTTTTGTAATTGTATGATTTATTTTAAATAGGTATGTTTATGTACAACCACCAGCCACTTTGGCTATTGTTTGTGATATTTAATAAATAAATAAATAACTGAATCTTTTCATACGCTACAATACGACAGTGTTCTGATGTGTGATCTGAGTAAAGCATTTGACTGTGTTGACCATGAAATTCTTCTGGCTAAACTCAAAGGGTATGGATTCTCTCAGAATAGCATTGATGTAGTGAAATCTTACTTGCAAGACAGAGTGCAAGTGGTGAGGGTGGGAAATGTCACTTCAGCCGAGCACATTGGGAATATTGGAGCTCCTCAGGGATAGATAATGGGCCTTATTCTATTTATAATTTATGTTAATGACCTACCAAATGATGAACCGTGTGCTAAATTCACAATTTATGCTGATGATACCACACTCCTTGGCATCGAACACAATTGCGGGTTCAACTCAGGGTATGGATGTTGCGCGGAGAGAAGACGGAAAGATGGTTTTGTGCAAATAGGTTGGTATTGAACTCAGATAAAACCAAAGAGGTGATGTTTGCTTTGCGGGAAACTGGGGATGTGAATGATGGTGTGACTGATGTGAGGTTTCTGGGAGGGATTCTGGATATTAAACTAAGATGGCATTTGCATATTGACACCTTATGCAAAAAATTATCGAAGGGGTTGTACTTAGAAGTCTCTCAAAAAATGTTTCTCAGGATATTCTAATGACGTCCTATCATGCCATTTTTCATTCCCATCTTGCATATGCACTACTAGTTTGGGGACACGCAGCAGATACATACAGAGTTTTTGGATTGCAAAGAAAGGCCATCAGAATCATCAGTCAGCTAAATTACAGAGAAGACTGCAGAGCTGCCTTTAAAGCACTCAAAATTCTCACCCTTCCATCTCAGTATGTGTTTGACAACCTGCTTTTTGTGAGGCAGAATTTGGCATCGGGCAGAGCTCATGAAGACATACATGGTTATAATACCAGAAATAAATAAGCTGATTCCTGCATACTGGAGGCTGCGAAGGTGTCAGACTGGTCCTGGGTATTGGGCTATAAAATTTTACAATGCTCTGCCTGATAGTATCAAGCTTTTAGATTGTAAGGATTTTAAAAGAGAAATTAGACAAATATTGATTAATGAACCTTTTTATTCTTTAGATGAATTTTTGAATTTTAATTTTATCTGATCACCAGTCTTCCAAGATGTTAATTTTATGTGTTTTATATTTGTTCAGTGTCCATAATGACCAGTTTTGAACTGTCTTTGTTTTTATAGTAGGTATTATGCTGGATTAACGGTTTTTCTATTGATTTTATTGACGAATGTAAACTGTATTGTATTAACATAAATAAAGGAATTTGAATCCATGATGTTCTTAATCATATATTTTTTGAATGTCCTATTAGGAGCATGGCAAATTTAAACTTATATAATGAATTCATCAATATGTACTTTTTTGCACCAATTTCCATATATGGGATTATATCTAAATCCCGTGCTTACAAGCAACCAGCTTAATCATTCATTTCTTGAATTATAATAAAATTAAATTATAATGCTCAACTTGTATTCCTTTTTCCTTCTTCCAGATTATCGAGGTGTAGTGTTTATATATGTGTCCAATCTCCTATGTTGTGTTGTCCAGACTAATATAGCCCTCTCATCGTTACAATTTAGTCAGCTTAAAAGTAATAAGAGTAACCAAGTGTTGACAAGTTTCAGGGTTAGTCTAATGCAATATTAAAATTACCTTACATCAGTGCCATAAACCAAACAAGAAAGAAAGAAGTGTCCAGGTTAATGTATAGCTGATACCACTTACTTACGTATCAGCTCATCACTTATAGTCCTTAGAATGTTGCTCTTCAACCCTTTTTGTAGGCTCTAGACAAATTGGCCATTATCGATTACAAATTTCTGATAAAAATACCACAACTGAACAGTTTGTTTATTTAAAACAATAATCTTTATCCAAATCTGATAACAATCAAAACTTCTTTACAAGATAGATGGACATTGTTGAGACTGCATTTTGAGAGAAAAAGTCACAAAAATAGAGTCACAACCATGGTTACAGCTTAACCATTAATGTAAGAAAGCTGCATTGGCTTTGGTCAACATATTTTATAGTGAATATGAATTTTGAGACTTGTCTACTAATACCAGTACCCTATTTATTTTAGTTTTAAAATTTAACTATAATGGATTCAGTGAAAGTTGCTGTTAAAGTTAGGCCATTGGTAGCACTTGAAGTAGGCAAAGGTTGCAAAGAAATTGTGGATACAATATCTGAGAATGAGCAAATTTCAATTAAAACATGCGACAAGTCATTCACATTCAATTATGTATTGGGGCCCGAAAGTTCACATGAAGAACTATATAGTAGATGTGTTGCACCACTTGTGAAACATCTGTTTGAAGGTAACTTGTTCATTATTTCTTGTTTATAGTAACAAATGTGTTTTGATGTTCATTTATAACACAACAACACATTAAACTGTTTTAGGTTTTAACGTCACTATATTTGCCTATGGACAAACTGGATCCGGCAAAACTTATTCCATGGGCACCGCCTACGCGGGAGGAGAACATATGGGCGTGATACCAAAAGCCGTACAGGAAATATTTGACCACGTCCGGGATCATTTTGCTGTTGACTTTACAATCTCCGTTTCCTTCACAGAATTGTATAGGGAAGTTCTCTATGATCTTTTAGCTAACAAGCCTCGCGAGCAATGCGTTCTAGAGATCAGAGAAGATGTGACAAAAGGTATTTTGCACGTATTTGCAAGTTGTTCCATGACCAAATGTGAATATTTGTTCTAGGGATCCACATACCCAATCTGACTGAAGTGGCAGTGACTTCTGCAGAAGATGTACTAAGCATTTTAATGAAAGGATCTGTAGGCCGAGCGACCGCTTCAACCAATATGAATGCGCAAAGTTCTAGGAGTCACTCCATTTTTACTATAAATATTGATATGCAACATAAAACTGAGAAGTAAGTGTGATCTAGATATCCAATTCACTTCCTTCAATTAATAAATTATTTGGCAATTTATACATTGGCTGCCCAATACCACATTTGCTGTCATAATTTTTAGGAACCAAAATAGAACGGCCAAGTTGCATCTCGTCGATCTGGCTGGTTCAGAACGGCCGAAAAAAACGGGGGCTCAAGGTACAACCTTCAAAGAAGGTGTGGACATTAATAAAGGACTCTTTGTACTAGGAAACGTGATAAGCGCCCTCGGGGACGAAAAGACTCAGAGCGGCTTTATCCCTTATCGGGACAGCAACCTCACTCGACTCCTGAAAGGTAATTTAGTGCAAGTTTTGCACCACATTCCGGGGTGAAAAAACATCATAATCGTTTCAGATTCTCTTGGCGGTAACAGTTTAACTTTGATGATTGCGTGCATCAGTCCGGCGGACTACAACTTGGAGGAAACTATTTCCACTCTTCGCTACGCGGATAGGGCTCGTAAGATAAAAAATAAACCTGTCATTAATCAAGATCCTAAAACCGCAGAGATAAACGAGCTGAAGCGGCAAATCAAGCAACTACAACTTCAGATTGTAGGACAAGGTATGTAAATTCGTCATAAAAATATGTATTTGGTAAATATTTTTACAAATTGTTTCAGGTGGCCCAATCGTATCTGCCTCAGACATTAATAAATTGAAGGTCGAGAATGGCGAGCTTAGCCTTAAGATCAAAAGCCTCATGGTAGAACTATCTGCGGCCTTGCTGGACAAGACCGGTCTGCATGAGAAGCTCCTCATACTTCAGAATGCCAACGAGGCCCTCAATAAAAAACTGCTCGATCTGAAGGAAAAGTACGATGTCACCTTTACCAGAATAAGTATGGGAGTCGCAAATAATGATGTCGAATGTATTAAGGAGAACTTGGGGAAGCTGCAGGAGATCCAAGAACATTTCGATGCATTGCAAAACGATCAGCTGAAAACTGAGGATGAAATAAGGTATGTAGAAAGATGGTAAACCGCGGTACAAAGAGATTTGAATGTTTGATTGTGATATATACATGTACAGTAGTTCAAGTGTGCAACACATTGAGATGATTAGTTAAACTTTCTTTTAGAAATCACGAGGAAACCTTTACGATACTCGTGCACACCGCCCGCAATTCCGCCGGATCAACACCGAAGGAAATTCAAGAGAAAGAAGAGTCTCACACTACCAGGCAAATGGTTTTGAACTCTGAACTGGAAGAGGTGTCCAAAAAATTAGTGTTGAAGGAGCAGTTGGCGCGGCAACTGGCTGCAAATACAAGGTAATCACTATTAGGTTATTTATTTATTGTTTATTTTATTTATTTATTTATTGTTTATACTTAACAGATTTACTATGTATAAATAAATCCTATTACAAAGTACAACAGCAATCAAACACATTAAACATGAACAAATATTAATGAAGTATTTAGAGTATCTCCCTAACCACCGCTTTAAACTTATTATAATTCATACCATAGATCCACATTGTCCTTTTATACATAATTGTTCCCGATTTAAGAGTTTGCTTTCCTAAAACGATAGTTCTGTTGAAAATCTTTTGTTTTTGAACATTTCATCGCGGGAAGTAAAAGAGTGTTTTAACTGGTTTTTTATCAGGATCAGCTCTGGAATGGTTAAGCTTTGTTTTGGCACATAATTATTTTTATGAAAACCTGCCATATTTAGTGCAAAAATCATAATACTGACTCATTCTCGCTGTTTCTTCGAATTTGTCAATGGAAACTGTTCTGGGATGTTAATGTCATACTGTGAAGAACTAATAAGCCAGTATTTTCTGCACATCAGCCTGAAATAGCATGTTCGAAATGTGATCAGGTCCTATCGCAGGAGGAAATCAAGTATAAAATGTCCTGTGATTTTTGTAATGGCCTACACTGCTCAACTTGCTCCCAACTCTCTGCTTCAGAGTGTCGTGTGACGTAACTCAGTAAGCAGCGAACTCTACTGCAAACCATTGGTAAAGAATAAGAAAAGGCAGCCTTCACCAGTCCAGGTTGAGCTCACTATAATGAGAGAAGAAATCGAGAAAACAATATCAAGCACCTTTAAACAACTAGACTAGCTACATCAAGGAGATGGAAAAATAAAAAAAAAATGCCCTAGTTGGGGAGCTTCTTGCTTTGGATGCTGAACTAAACCAAAATTCCTCTCTACAATCTTCCATCAACAGTACAACTTGTAACTTACTCGAGAGAAAGCTATCCCCAAATTTACCATCCGAGCATGAGGTACAAAGCCCATCAGCCAATTTAAAACGACCAACAGGAAAGGTTACCAAACAGCAAATATCACATGCCATTGAAGTTGCCAAACAGCAATCAGTAATGAATAATGTTCAAAAACTGTCCTCTGACAGTCAAGAAAATGATTGGACTTATGTTAGTCATTCAAATATGAATAAAAAGTTAGTGAGCAAAGCAAAAGTGGATAAATCAAGTCGACCTGAGCCGCTTAGGGGTGTCAATGAAAACTACAACTTCCCTGAAACCGGCGGAGAGGGTATCTTTTCTATTTTTGTCTGGCCTAGCACCGGATGTCACATGTGAGAATGTGAAATCTTTCCTACAAGAGAATAACCTCGAATTCCTGTGTGAAGATGAAGACCACAAGGGAAAAGTATTGTAGCTCTTTCAGACTTGCTGTACCACATAATGGCACTGACAAATATATGTGTCCAGATGTGTGGCCAAAAGGAGTTTCAATAAACCATTTTTGGAGCCTTCAGCGCCAGAGTATGGCAACAGTGAACTTAAAAAAACAAGACATTAAAGGTGTTACACGAATTAGAAGCATTCCTTGTTGACAAAAATATTGACATAGTCTGTCTAACCGAACATTGGTTGATCGACCAGGAACTCGAAGTGTTGCAATTGCAGGGATACAGGATGATAAGTTTTTCTGCAAGACAACAGGCCATAGGAGGCGGAACAGCTATCCTTGTGAAACCATGCATCAATGCAAACAATTTAAATACTGATTTTAACTTTATTGTAGAAAAATGTTTTGAATATTGTATTGTGTATTGTAAATGTTTGAAAATGTACATTATGACTCTGTATAGGTCTCCAACAGGCCGTATTGACACCTTCTTGGAATCACTATATTGACCACACTAGATTTGAACAAACATATATTAATAACGGGTGACTTCAATGTCTATTTTAACACATCTGACCCTGCCCCAATTCAATTAAGTGATCTTTTAACTAGCTATGGTCTTGAACGGACGGTTTACGAGCCCACCCGAAGGACGTCTTGTCTCGATAATGTATTTTGTAGTAGCGACATACAGGTACACAGCTCAATAGTGATAGATGTTGGAATTTCTGACCACAGAGGACAATTGGTTGATTTCTCTATGCAGGAGAAGGTACACTTTTCTCTCAATTCATTTCACAATGAATTGTGTATTGTGTCATGGGAATTTGTTAACGATAGTTTGGTTAGTGTTGATCAGAAATTTGATCAATTCATGCAAGTTCTGGAAAACGCATACCTGAGCTCATTTCTAGAAAAAATATATGCAGTAAGGTCTGATCAGGGTAACAATATTAATTGGTTTAGTGAAGAGCTGAAAGAAATGAGAGAACAGCTGTGTTTTTTGAGGAACTTATCTGATCGATATGGGGGTGCAAATAAACAATACTATCGCAACTATAAAGTTCTCTATAAAACCAAAATAAAGGATGCCAAGGTAAGTGCTAACAACAATCTCATTATAAAGTCAAATTCTTCTGTTAAAACTATGTGGCATATTATAAACCAGCAGCGGGGAAAGATTGAAGAAAATTCTAGTACTGAGTTAACTTCTGATGATTTTAATGATTTTTACATAACATTACTGAAAATGTAGTGAAGAACATTCCATTAGTGAACATCAATCCGCTGAGTTATTTAAATTCTCTAGGAAAGACCACTAGATACATTTCTTTTTTCAAAGGTTAGTTTTAATGAAATCCGTGATGTGATTGGCAGCTTGAAGAATAAAAACAGTAAAGATATATTTGGCTTATATGTACAACTGATAAAAAATATAATAATAATAAGAATAATACCACTTACAAAACTCATTAATATCCCTTTCCAAAATAATACTTTCCCACAAGTTTTAAAGAGGCCTATTATTGTTTCTCCAGTATATAAAAAAGGCAATCATAACCTGCCTGAAAATTATCGACCTATATCACTCCTCGCGATTATATCTAAAATATTTGAGAAGTGTATGGCAGTAAGACTTGTGTCATTCTTTGAAACAAACGGACTCTTCTCTAAACATCAATTTGGTTTCCGCAAGGGTAGAAGTACTGCTATGGCTATACTTGATCTTGTCTCGCAAATCGTCGAGGCTTTCCATGAAGGAGTGCTGTTTTGTGACTTGAGTAAGGCGTTCGACTGTGTCGACCACAATATTCTTTAAAAAAAAAACTACATGCCTACAATTTTGGTGAAGATAGTGTAGAATTATTATTTAAATATCCGAGCCCAAAAGGTGAGATTTGGTGGTGTGGCATCGGGGGAGAGGAAAATTAGTGTTGGTGTCCCGCAGGGCTCAATTCTCGGCCCATTCTTGTTTCTAATATATATCAACGATTTACCCAGTAGCAATGCCTCACAACAGTATACCCTCTTCGCTGACGACACAACTATTTCTCTCACCGACAGTAGACTGGAGGGTTCATTGGCTAAGTGTGTGGTTGAGCTTTGGTTCACCACGAACAGGCTACTGCTCAACAGGGACAAGACTGCGAGGGTAGTATTTTCTATGCGTAATCTGCCTGAGGATCATGTGACGGAGGCCAGGTTTTTGGGGGTCACATTGGACTCAAGGTTACAATGGGGACCCCACATTCAGAAGGTCGTTGGAAAGTTGACGCAGGGAATCTATGTTCTACCTTTCATCTTTTGTCTCTCAGTTGATCCTGAGGACTGTCTACTTTGCTATATTCCAGTCTCACTTATCTTATTCAATTTTGTCGTGGGGACATTCGTCGGGGGTCCGTAGATTGTTTGGCTTACAGAGAAGTTTTAGCTAATCTTGGTTACAGGGACGATTGCAAAAATGCTTTCATTTCTTTGAAAATTCTAACTGTGCCCTGTCTTTACATATTGAAGGCACTGATTTATGCTAAAATTAATACTTACCAAACTCATGACAATGTTCATCAGCATGACACAAGGTGGAAGGGCAATTTAGTACCCCCTATATAGGCGTCTGAGGAGGTGTCAGGATGGTCCTGGTTATTGGGCGATTAAATTTTTTAATAAATTACCTCGGAACATGAGAGCCTTACCTTCTGATTTATTTATGAAGCAATTTTTATTAGAAAGGGCTATGTATTCTTCGAGTGAATTTTTGAATTGTACATTTTGAACAATTTTAAGTATTTTAAAACAGTGCGGTGTAAGTTGTTATATCTTTAGTGCTAATTCCTAGTCTCTTGTCTACTATTTTATTTTGACGTATGTAAACTTATTGTAGGTATATAACATGAATAAATAAATGAAATGAAATTAAATTATATATTTTTGGGCCATGGACAAACTGCTTAAGATTGGTTTTGATGCATTTCCCTAGACAATTATTGCATAATTTATGTTAAATTCAACCAGTGAGTAGTAAACCATTTTTAGCATAGTTAAAGATAACATGTTAGTCCAGGAAATACATAATTTTAGGTTGCAAAATTCATGGTAGTTCTGTCCAGAACTAGGCTTGTTTTATGTTTTTCGGTCGCTGAATCCGAATTTTCAACTTCCCGCCTTTCTACATGAAAGCGCAAGTCATCCTCTCAAATAGTGCTGATAATGCCGTGTTAAATAACGTGATTGTAAGGCTCGGTGGTTTCCATCTCCTGATGTCCGTCTTAGCAGCAGTGGCATACATTATGACAGGAAGTGGTTTAAAGGAATGGTATATGCTCTAAATTCTATAGAAAAAATTATGGCAGGCCCCGCGTACTCCCGAGCACCTAGGACACATTTTATAGCGTATCTTTCACTAACACTAACATCATCATTCCTTCAATAGAATAAAATTCACCAGATTCAAGGGCTTATTTAGAAAACTTCTTGTGGAACTTAGATAGAGCAGTGATTTTAAAAGTGGACGAAGAAGAAATATTTCAAGAATTTGCCCAATGTTGGCTGAAATTGGAGCAGCGCGGACCCACCGCAAAACTGTGAGTTCGATACTTTAGAATGATTGCACTTATCAGACACTTCATCGGAGCAGAACGGAACAATTGGGAGCTTCACTTGGACACAATTCAAAGAATGTTACCATACTTTTTTGCCAGCGGACACTTCCACTACACCAAATCTTGCCAACTATACCTACAACAAATGCGCGGTTTGAAACACAGAATATGACATATTCTTCTGCGGAACGTGGTCATGGTAATCGAACAATTTTTCATGGAACCCATAAAAAGCGTTGGGGGCCTAACTCGTGGAAGAGGAGTATCACAGAGCATCATAACAACGTGGACCCTAAAGGAATGTTTACCTGCAAAATGTATGTGATTATGTCGGAACAATATGTTACAGATGCCTACGAATTGTCAGAGCAACATGTTGAACTTGAAAGTTCAAGGATCACCCGTGACAATCAAGATGTGCAGAAAATGCTGATATGGCTTAATCAACATCGACCCTTTCCAACATTTGAAAAGCCGAAGTCACTCAGCACAGGAATTGTGGGTGATAAAAAAAATTACCTGTCACATGGCTCAGGAACTCGGCTCAAAACTTGAAAGTTCTAATTATCAGTCCGTTAAGTTTAAGCGAAATGAACGGGGTAACCTCTTGGTATAATGAAAAATGGTGTAAAACTCGACGACGAAATAGTTCTTGTGGATCCACATCTTATCTTTCGCAGAATATGCATTGCCAAACAATCAGAAGAGGAACTTGTAAAATGTCTGGAATTCAAGTTGTCTCCATTCCCCTTGGCGTTTTTTAATGAGGAAGATATGAGAACGGGTGTGAAGTCTTCTCTTTACAAGGCCTTTTAACAAACAGACGACAAAGTTCAACTGAGACTCGTTTTACTGTACTGTGGCAGCCAAGTACAACTTACGCATCTATTTGCGCAGCTTATGTTCAATTTGTTCGGTCAAAGTACTCCAGAAATAGTATTGTCGTTTTTGATGGATATCCAGACGACATCGAAAATCATAATACGAAGAGCGCAGAAAGATTGCGAAGAGAAAGAAAGCAGTCATCAGTTGACGTAATTTTGGAAGAGCCTATGACTCCTACTGTTGCCAAGGAAATTTTTTTATCCAACAGCAGATATAAACATCGCCTCTTCGATATGATTAAAAGGATGTTTGAGATGAAAGATTTGTCAGTGTGACAAGGTGACCAAGATGTTGTACTGTTACAATAGTGTCAATATTATTAAAATTCCTGCTACATCTAATTACAATATTTTCTATGTGACTGTCAAAATAATGCCTGGAATCAAATGTTACACCTATGTCCTTATGGACTACTTTTCGTTTTAATTTTACTTCTTTAATTAGACGTCTTATTATAAGTGTACGACATAACTGGGCACTTTTTCACATTTACGTTTAACTTGCGGGTGTTACACCACGCAACAACATTATTTAATGTGCAACTCTGCACTAACCTTTGTATAGAACTTGAAAACATTTGCATATATTGAACCACAGACATTATCAAAAATTCCACTTATTCTATTAATTAAGAGTATAAAGAGCAGGGGCCCTAAATTTGTCACTTTTCACCTTAATTAGTTGAGAATGAAAGAATCTATCGAAGGCCTTCAGATCTGTATATACAACATCGACCTATTTACCCTCTGCAAAAGCATCATGAATAAACTGTGAGAAGTCTAGAAGATTAGTCACTGTGCTCCTACGAAAGAATCCATGTTGATGGTCTGTGATACAGAGTTGAAACTTGCTGAAAATTCTGCTAGGTATAACTAACTCAAAGACCTTTGAGAGAGCTGAACCAATTATTGTTACTGACCAATAGTTTTCGATACAACGCCTATCATCCGATTTATGTATTGGTATTACTTCACCAAACTTCCACATAGTTGGAGAGTAACCAAATTTTGAAAACAAATTGCAGTGGTGTCAAGAATACCTCAGAACAACCCTTTACAATGTATGGAGGGACACAGTCTGGACCAGTGCAACTATTAGCTTTTAACAATAATATTGCATTGCCATTGGAGTTAATTGAACAATTTTTTGAAGGAATATATACCGTTTTAAAACAATAAGCAAAACCTTCATCAATTCTATTCTATGAAATATTCCAATATTTTAAGTTTTCCAGACCAATGTCTTTTTCGATGATCAAGCAAAATTTAATTAAAAAAATCTAGAGCAGTTAGCTGATACCCATTCTTCTAATGTAAAAATTATAGCGTACCCATCGTAACTTCTGTCAAAGCGACAGGGTAGCTCCAAATTGCTCCAGCTTTTCGATTTATGTACACGAAACGCTAGGATCCAATTTTTTCCTTAAAACCCATTAAGCTCTAATATCCAAATGTAGATAGAGCGATGTATCAATCTTTCAATACAGATTATAAGTTTGATTTAAATGGCATAGCCGCACTAATAGAGGGTGAGAAAGACCGCAATTTGAAAATTGCCAGTTTGCGTATTGAACTAAAAAATACTAGACGAATGTGAAAATTCTTGAAACTGATCATATCTGTAGGAAATTTTATGTATATTTCGAATATTTCCACGAGAGACTGAAATGTTTTAACGTCTTTTCCGGAGAGAAAAGCTTTTTCTTTAATATTACTATTTATTATGTTTTTGGGCATGGTGTCTCTAAAAACATTTATAGAAATTATGCCTAAATGCATGTTTTTATGAAATGTCATTGGATTAGAAGAAGAGTGAATAAGCTGCTTTGTCTAGTTTTTTTTTCTATATATATTTTATTATAAAATACCACGGAAACTAATGATATGAGTGGTAAATCTTATGAAGATTTAAGACAAGCACACAAGAAGTTTGAAAATTTTGGAATTTTTCAAAATTTAAAATTGTTTGTAGCTAATGATTTACCTCGCGATCGATCCAAATCGAATTAAAAACAAAAATCCGAAAATGTCGAATGAATTTTCTACATTATTCATATACGGGTAATCGATAGATAGATACTTTGATCTTTGCCTTAAAAACCGCACTTTTTTACTGTTAAGCCCTTTATTTCTTTGATTCTTCTAAAAAATTTCCCGTTTCTTTTAATTTTGTCCAAGTTTGACCATGATCATACTGTCTTTTTAGTTATTTATTCGATAGCTTTCTCTGATGTCATGCTCATTTACAGTTATTTGCCTTGAAAAGCTCGATGTGGTGGCAATGACATAAATCTTTCAGGGCTGTTAGGGCAAAAGCACCGCTATTTTTGACTGAGCGCTTAAATCAGATGAATGTGTTGTTTTCAAATATTCTGTCTTTAATCCAATATTAACGCAATAAATATGTATTCTAAAGTGACTTATTGCATCTCTATTCCCTTGTCCTATAGGGCAATGGTTAATTGCACATCATTAATCTGTTAATTAACAGGTATATGATCGACGAACAAGCGATGGTCGAGACCGAACGGAAAATAGAATCCCTAGAAAAAGAGAAAGACGAACTAATGCAACAGCTGAGAAACGTGAAAACGCAGGAAAACTCAAACAAAATCGCGGAACAGCGGCGGAAAAGGGTACAGGATTTAGAAGAACAGCTTAAGGAGCTGAAAAGGAAGGTAAACTAGTATTTAAATTGTTGTCTAGTTTTCAAACTGACTGTCTTTTCCCTTTGTAAAGGTCCTCGAGCAGTCGAGGTTGATCAAACTGAAAGAAAAAGACGAGCAAAAGATCAAACAGCTCCACCAAGAAATAGTTGCGATGAAAACCACGAAAGTGAAGCTTCTGAAGCAAATGCGCGCAGAAACCGACAGGTTTAGGACTTGGAGGCAACAAACAGAACGGTAAATCTTCAATTTTAATTATTTTATTGTTACTACTACCAGATGTTTGCCTTTTTTTATGTTAAGATGCTAGAGCATGTCCCAATACATTAGTAACATAACTAATCGTGTATAAAATGTGAATTTTTTGGCCTTAAATCAAGTGTGATCTAAGTATTAGTGCAAAAAGTATAATAAAATTAAAATTACATTATATGTGTCTAGCGAACTGGCTCGAGTCAAACTGCAGGACCGTAAGAAAGAGACAGAGATCGCCAAAATGAAGGTGACTCACGAAAAGCAGAAATGCGTGTTGAAACGTAAGTTCGAAGAAGCCGCAGCGCTCAATAAGAGATTGCAAAGCACGCTGATGAAGAGGAAGCAAGCCCATGAAATCAGATTCGCCGGAAAAGTGGAAAAGATTGCATCCTGGGTAAGTGCGCTACGTTATCTACCTTGCTTTCTGTATGTCATATTGATTTATAACATTGTTTATCTATCGCTGAATTCAAGGGTAGTTGAATTTATTATCCCAGAATTTTCAGTCAGGATAAACATTGTAAAATTGTACATAATAACAATAGAACGTATATTTTAATAGGTTTAGATTGCGAAAGTGAGTGTCGAAAAGAAAAGCATTGCAACGCCGGTAGAACTTGGAAATGGTGTTAATTACTATAGTATATTGAGTGAACTCTCGTATATCATAGAGATTTCTTGGTTATAATTAGTGATGATCCAAGGTCTTGTTCTTGCACAGGAGTTTTGGTCTTGTTCTTGGAAACTAATATGCTATCTTGGTCTAGCTTTTAAACAAGGTGTAAAATAAAAAAAAATAAAAAAGACAAAACAAAAAATAGTTTCAGAATATTTCGAACTACATTTCCGTATGTTCCACTCTTACCTTTGGGTAACTAAAAATCTGAAATTGTAGAAAACATAATCTCCAGAAACGCTTGGAATACCCTTTTTAAAGTGTAACTTCTCGCATTGCCTCGGTATGCGTTGCATATCAAAGTATAGTGACAGCTCCGTCAAGTAGGCCATGGAAAACCTATATGAACGATTATTGATTGGCCGATTGTGTGGCCATGGCTTACTACTAAATAAGTCATTTGGTCGTAAGACAATGCATATCGTAGCGATTCAAAAAGTACATTATTCAGTTGGTGATTTAGGGTAGGAATAGATGTTTGTGGGAAACGGATCCTAGAATCCTTATGCGGTATTGCCACTTATACAGAAAACGGTACAGATTTTTGAAGTGAATCTTCTTTAGCGAGGGTAAGTAAAGTCCGAAAAAATGCTTATCAAAGTGAAACGCCCCTTTAATTAAGCGTGTTCCAGTATGGCTAGAGGGTTGAAATTTTCAGAACATGTATCCAGGGTAAAATGAGGATCCTGAACGAAAACTAGATCCCCTCCCACCCCTTTTCGTCCAAGAGAGGGGGGGGGGGGGGGGGAGAGAGACGAAGAAACTAAAATAATTAATTTCGGGAGAATGGAAAGAGCTACAGGGTCGAAAATTTCATGGCAGCACCTACCATGAAACGCGCACGCCTCATGGTTACCTCTGACTATATGGGGGGACCGAGGCTCTAATTTAAGGGGCGATTTTGAAAAAAATAGTATATTATTTTATATGGAGGAAAAGTGATACTTTTCATGGCGCGCTCGTGTTTAACAGCCGAACGGAGTGATGCTGGTAATAGAAAGCAAGCCATGAAAAGTAACTTTTCCTCCAAATAAAATATGCTGTTTTTTCTTCAAATGTCGACAAAATTAATGCAAAAACATATCTTTTTAATAGTAATAATATCTAATTATTATTAAAGATAAATGGGTTCGCAAGGCGGCTTAGACCACGGTCGTAGATGGCCTTGCTTAGACTGGTGTCGGTGAATATAATGTAACATAAACCTGTCAGTGGACACTGTCAACAATAATTATTTTTTTAAGATTCGTCTCCGATTGCGTTTTAATTCCGTATTGATAAGCAGTTATTGAGTAAGTTCGATTAAATAATAACGAATTTGTTTCTAAATTAGTGATTTTTAGAAATGCAGTCACAAATTGAGTGATAAATACAAATTGTAGTTTAATAAATCTTGAGTTGTTGACGCTTATTTTGTGGTCTGTTTGTATTGCATCTATGTTGCTATGACAACACTTTTACCTCCGCCGGCGGAAAAGTGAAAAGTAAAGCTCCGGCGGAGGAAAAACGAAACTTTACGGCCGCCTACACAGTCGAGTAATGACGGATTTACTGACGTTTGAAGAAAAAAACGTTTTTTGCCGATATCTGAGCCTCGGATCGAAAATCTGACAAGCGACTCACGGTGTTGTCTCGGGGGTCATCAAGGAGGGCGAGAATTATAACTCATCTCCCCGGATATCTATTTTCTAAAAAAAAAAATTAAAAAACGTAAAAAATTGTTCGGAAAGTTAATAAAAATATTATGATAAGAAAAAAATAAATAAAAAAAAAAGTTAGAGGAACACGGTTTTCAGCGAAAAAATGGCGAAGGAGTTGAGCTATGAGGTCGGGGATGGCAAAATGGAAAGAAAAAAATGCTTAATGAAAAAAAAAACAAATATTTTTGAAAAATGGAAAATGTTGAAAAAAAAACGTAAAAAGATGTTCGAAGAGCTAATAAAAGAATTATAAAACGTAATAAGGAAAAAAATATTAAAAAAAAAAAAACAAAGATTGTTCGGAAAGTTAATAAAAGTATTATAGAACCAAATAAGAAAAAACAATTAAAAAAAGGCGGAAAAGTTGTTCGGAAAGTTAATAAAGGTATTATAATACGAAATAAGAAAATAAATAAATAAAAAAAAAGTTAGAAAAACGCGGTTTTCAGCGAAAAAAAGGCGAAGGAGTTCAGCTATGAGGTCGGGGATGGCAAAATGGGAAGAAAAAAATGCATTATGAAAAAAAAAACAAACACTTTTGAAAAGAGGGAAAAAGTTGAAAAAAAAATTCGAAAAGGTAATAAAAGAATTATAAAACGAAATAAGGAAAACAATTAATATTAAAAAGAAACAAAACCAAAAGATTGTTCGGAAAGTTAATTAAAGTATTATAAAACGAAATAAGAAAAAAAATAAAAAAAAAAGTTTGAGAAACGCGGTTTTTAGCGAAAAGTTCGGCTATGAGGTCGGTGATGGCAAAATGGGAAGAAAAAAATGCTTTATGAAAAAAAAACAAACATTTTTGAAAAATGGGAGAGTTGAAAAAAAAATTTAGAAAAATGTTCGAAGAGTTAATAAAAGAATTATAGAACAAAATAGGGAAAAAATTGATATTAAAAAAAAAATAAAAGCTTGTTCGGAAAGTTAATAAAAGTATTATAAAACCAAAAAAGAAAAAAACTTAAAAAAAAAGAGGAAAAAATTGTTCGGAAAGTTAATAAAAGTAGTATAAAACGAAATAAGAAAAAAATAAATAAAAAAAAAAGTTAGAGGAACGCGGTTTTCAGCGAAGAAAAGGCGAAGGAGTTCAGCTATGAGGTCGGGGATGGCAAAATGGGAAGAAAAATATGCTTTATGAAAAAAAAACAAACATTTTTGAAAAATGGGAGAGTTGAAAAAAAAATTTTGAAAAATGTTCGAAGAGTTAATAAAAGAATTATAGAACGAAATAGGGAAAAAATTGATAATAAAAAAAAAAACAAAAGATTGTTCGGAAAGTTAATAAAAGTATT
>MU186130.1:54188-76562 GCA_016904865.1 Pissodes strobi | reverse complement strand
GGATTTTTGGAAGTTGAGTTACTTAACCCCAATTCATAAGTCCGGAAAAAAGGGTTGGTTGCCAATTATGGACCTATTAGCATTTTGAGTACAATTCCAAAAGTATTTGAGATTATGACTAAATATTTAACAGTTGACTGGGTCCCTTTATTCTGAGCTTACTCTGCTGACATATGTGGACTTTCTGTCGGACGCCTTCGAGAGGGGCTCTCAGGTACACTCTATTTACACGTTTTTTTCTAAGGCGTTTGACAAAGTTAATCATACATCCCTTATGTCAAAACTTCATAACATGGATGTTAGCGGTTCTATGTTGAGTTGGATAAAAAGTTTGTTTAACGAGACGTTCACAATTTGTTCGATTCAACAATTTTGAATCCAAAAATATACGTGTTCGCTCTGGAGGCCTGCAGGGATCTCATTTGGGTCCTCTTTTCTTTACCTTATTTATTAATGATCTGGGATCTCGATTTGAACACAATCAGTTTCTTTTCTTTGCGGATTACTTAAAATTGTACATAAAGGTCCAGTCCGGTCTGATTTGTATCGCTTGGTAACTTGGTATGATCTAACTGGCATGGACTTGAACACTTCAAAGTGTTACTCCATTGTCTTCCATCGATCTAGGATGGCACTTGAACTCCCTTATTCAGCTAACAACAATCAATTGTCAAATGTTGCTGAAATGAAAGATTTGGGGCTCACCATGGATTCTCGACTCACATTTACTGCTCATATGGAGAGCATGATTTCTAGGTCTCTTCAACTCTTGGGATTCGTGAAGCGAATTTCTTGTGATTTTACCAACTCTACAGATATTAAACAATTATACTGTTCATTAATTAGACCTCACCTTGAATATTCTTACTCTGTGTGGTTTGAAATCCCCTCTATAACGTGCATATCCGGAGTATTGAAAGAGTTCAGCACAAATTTCTAAAGGATGTTGCTTACAGATTGAATATGGCAAATCTAACTTATTCTCAGATTGAATCTCATATCCACATTGAATCACTGGAAGATCGCCGAAATACGAGAGACCTTAAAATGCTCTATAATATATCACATAGCAAATACAAATCTCCCTCATTGCTAGGCGGAATTGGGCTGCATGTGCTCACAAGGGAACCGCGTTGACGCAGCACTTTTTTATTACCAACCCACAGAACCAATTATGGTCAAAACTGTTTCATATCAAGGTCATGTAGACTGGCAACCAATCGTCCAAGACTTGACTTTTTTTTTCGAACGAGTCGGTATTTTTGGGGGAGCTAAGGAGGATGTGACTTGAGATCTCTGTGGCTCGTGCTTCACTATTGCAATTGCTATTATTTTTAATTGTTAATGTTATTTTATATTGTGTTGTATTGAATTGCATAATTCTTGTTAATTAATTTATAACTGTTTCTTGCGATTTGTTTATTATGATTTATTGTGAAATTGGACATTGCCCAAGAATAAATAAAATAAAATAATTAGTGCTTTCTTGCCTTAATAAACCTTTATACCGACAGCCTGTAAGCTGTGATTCGGCAAATTATGGCGACTTCCGCGCCCGATGATTTAAGTGTTGCCGGTACTTCGGGATCAGTTGTAATTCCTTTGAATTCATGTGTGTATGTAGTTTAGTAAATCGAAGATTCCAACATTATAGTTTTAAAGAAAAAGGGATATTTGCTATTAAAAAAACGTTTAATGTTTTTGACGACTTTTGGCTAAAAATTGTCAATCAAGGGAGCGCCGAAGGCGTGTTTCTTTAACGATTTTAACGAGGTTTGGGTAAAAATGTTGGCGATTTGCCTACGGCGTCCTTTAACCTACATAACTATTTCTAAACCTCTGGACATGCCTCTGAGGATATAATATGGCAGATTGAAGTAAATGTATACATAATTTGTTAGATAAATTTTGGAATTTTCTAACATGGTTTGGCGCAGCGATACCAAATCGATTTTAAGACTTGAACACTTTCAAAATATACAACATACTATCTCTTTGCAATGGAATGAAGTTTAGTGAGGTCCAAACTATACTCATTAATCTTAAATTTTGAATGCTTTCAAGTGTATCAGCATTCCTATACTTGACATGTACAGATCTGCATCGGGTTCACAATGTATTAAGCATTTTTAAAAGCAGTCGCAAAACAAATGGGGTAGATCATGGACCTTATTCTGACATAATCAATGCTAAGGAAATTAATGCATTCCGAGAATAGATAAAAAAAATCGTCACATTTGCTTCTCAGCGGTTATTCAGTACTTTAGGGTTTAAATAGTGTGTTCACATGTAAAATTTTAATCTGAGCTTATTTATTTATTTAGAAGATTGTTTTGTGGGCATAACATCTACTAGAACTGCTCTGAGCAGATTCTTATGGTGCTCTTTGCCCGTACCTTGTATGGTTGAAGGCGTCGATTCAGCAAAGTTGTTTAAAAATTTCTAGGATTTTAATTTAAGCTTATTTATTTATTTAGACGTTAGCCCGGAGTCGGAACTACTCCAGCGGTGTCAGATCCAAAATGAACGGCTCGAACATCAAGAGACTGTCATCGAGAAACTCAAGCAAAGATTGGAAGAAATAGAGGTATGAGATCTATTAATAAGATTATGTATTTTTATACTGGTTACATTTTAGCAGCATTTGTTTAAAATCATTATCATTTAACATTGTAAATATATCTTTAATAATATGCTAATAATACGTTTTTTTATAACTAGAGAGTTTCTCAGAGCGCCGTGACTCCCGTGCAGAAGAAACCAAAGAAAGAAAAATCTACATCGCTTAAGGAAGAACCAGACGAAGAACATGTGGACGATTTGGTAAGAGATTAGCGTAAAAAAAATACAGAAAAATCGTCTAGTTTGTCTATATCCTTATCGCAAGAATAATTGGCTTTAGATGTAATAGAAATGTCGCAGAGACGTTTAAGAATGCAGAAATGTAGGATATTTTCCAACTCTAGCCTTTAGGATATTTTGGATATTACCGTGCCTATCTATATATATTTTTTAGTTAAGCGATGACGAAGCCTTCAACTTCGATGATAATATAGAAAACGATCCAGATTGGAGGAATACGCCGCTGGGCAAGAGAATCCTCAATGAAAAGAGGAGTCACAACAAACTGTTAAGAGCCAGTCAGTTGCCGAACAACAATGGTATGTGTTTCTTGTACTCCTTTTTCAAGTTTAATATGAATTCTATATATATTTATGTAATTTTAAAAATGAGGCTTTATAGCTAAACTTGTGACTCATATGCAGTAGTGTTTGTTTCTCTAAGTAGAACTTTCAGATGCGACTAGAAATACTTGTTGAGTCGATAGTGCTTTGACTTATACTTCCGAACCTAATCCAAAAGGAGATCTGGTAAATTCTAGATGTGTGTTTTAACTTCTGAGTGTAAGTTTTACATCACCTTTCATTTGTCTCTTTGTGCAAGTTAAAACAAAATTGAAAAAATATCCTCAGGAGGAACCTTCCGAGTTTGGAGCTGGCACATTTTAACTAATCTATAAAATATAAACGTTTTTCCAATTGTATTAATGGCACTTTCGTGATTTATTTTGCAGATTTGACAATGGCGGGCGGTTCTAAACGATCGTCCGAGGGAGGTTGCACGTGCAGAACGAAGTGCAACACGGGACGATGCGGTTGCAAAAAGTTGAACAGAGGCTGTGGGAGTTCCTGCAAATGCAACGAGGGTGCCTGCGAAAATCGGTTAGATAACGAGGTGTCGTCGACGGATGATGTAAGTATTACCGTAAATTTAGAATAATTGTTCTTCATTTCACTATATATAGTATCAATGTTTTAGTGCAGTCTCGTGTATGGAAAGTGAGAAAAAATACTTAAATTAAAACACTTAAAAATTAAAAGACATAATCTAAAAATTCTTGAACTGTATAAGATTCAATTTTCAAAAGTAGATCCTTCACAGTCTTCTTAAAGCTAATGAAGTTTTTGTTTAACTTAACATAATCAGGTAATTTATTTAAAAAAACTTTATACAGATATAGGTAGAACCTTTTTCAGTGGCCGTTAGTCGTTGTTGAGAGATATTGAGCTCCACAAACTTAGTTGTGACTCAAATTTAGCAAATATTTTTGAAAAGGAATAGCACACACTCCCATATGCAGAGGCCACAAAGTGTTAGAAACACAAATTCTTAAACTTTCCCCTACATGAATCCCTTCTCTTTAAGTTTAGCATTGTTCTTAATGCTCTTTTTTGAGCTATAAAAGCTCTTTCTGCATCACTGCTTTCTCCCCCAAAAGATGATGCCATATCTAAGAATTGAGTGTACATTGGCATAGTACACTGTTTTGCGATGGTCAATATTGAGATATTTAGACATTATCCTTAGGGAGTAGCGTGCTGCATTGACCATGTGACAAACATAGGTGATCTGTTCCATCCAGTCAAGATTTAGTCTTTCAGAGGAGATCAGAAAAAGATCTGAGAGTTCGGAAGCAAGCGCCAATAAGTTCGTGTCATCTGCAAGTGCAAAGCTGGCAATAAGGTAGGAACTGCCGTCCAGTATTTCATTTGAAAAATTATTAACATAGATAATAGAGGACCCATGACACTACCCTGAGGCACACCAAGAAGAAGCCGCCACTGCCTAGAAAAGTATCTTTGACTTTTTGGCTTAATGAGAACCGTCGGTTTTCGGTGAGGAAGATATGACTGAATCCATTTTAAGGCTGGTCCACGTATTCCATACCTCTCCAACTCTCAAACTCCTTAGACAAGTCCAGGAACATACCCAAGGACAACTTTCCCTCCTCCAGACCCTGCAGAATTTTCTCTGTGAAGTCATATATTGCTTTCTCGACTGACCTGCTCTTGAGAAAACCATATTGGGAGCTGCTTATTAACCCTTCTACCGAGAGAAAGTGCATAAGCCGGGTACACATTGCCACTTAAAACACTTTGGAAAAGCTAGGTAGTAGGCTTATTGGTCTATAGTTTTCTAGTTGTCATTTGTCTCCTTTTTTGTAAATAGGTTTAACAATTTTAGTTCATCAGGAAAGACCCCATAATTAAAAGAATTGTTTATTATGTGACAAAACGGCCCAGACACTTTCTCTGAGCAGTATTTCAGCAGGTTTGGGGAAATTTCATCGAACCCAGCACTCGTTTTGTTTTTTAACTTTGATATTATATGCAAAACTTCTGGAGGGGTAGTTAGAACTAGAAGCAAAGATTTATTGTGCATTGGAATGCTACTTGAAAAGGGAACTTTATTTTGGCCGTCAATAAGGCTCGGAGCAACCCCGATCAAAAAACTGTTAAATCTATTTGAAATTTCAACAAGATCTCCCGGAATTTCTATGCTTTGAAGGCTACAAGAACTCACAATCTGCCAGACACAAATTGACTTATTTATACTATTATTTTTATGCCAGAAACATAATTCTTTCCGCGAGCCTCTTTTAAAAGATAATTATATTTCTGCTTTTTGATTTTGTATGCTTCTCTGTAGCTATTCTTAGCTCTACTGAGCACAATTAGGATGTCCAACTCATTCTTGCATGCAGTTCAAAATATCTGGAAGAGCGTTGTTTAGGTTTGCCATTCCCAGTGGGAAACACTCAACAAAAAAGGAACATAGAGTGTTTGCAAAGGACTCCTATTGCTCATTTACAAGATGGTCCGGCAACACATAAATAGTTTCCCAATCTTGAAAAGATAAGACTCTCTTGAACTTGTTTTTATTTGAAGGGTTAAAGTTTCGCTTGATTGTTGTTGTTTTATCTGTTGCCTTACCTACATCTCTGCAAAAGATCAATCTTTGTGCAGTGTGATCAGATATGTGAGTGTCTGCCACCTCTGCCCAAAAGAGATCTAATTTCAGATTTGTAAATATGTTGTCTATACAGTTCTGATTGGTCCCCGCTATTCTAGTATAGACGGAACAAAATTAAAAGATTTACGCAGGGTTAAAAAATCCTGAACATTATTATTTCCTGCATCTGGAATATTTATATTAAAATCTCTTGCAATGAAACACAAACAATTATCATTCATAAGTCATAAGTCAATTTATTGATGTTAACATTGCATAGCAACTTACATAAGTCAAGGCAGTAATACATTTAACACATTATAACGTTAATATTTTAAATACTTGATTTACAACAATTAAGATACTTAATACAATTTAAAATAATACAAGATAAATCAGCTCTCATCCAATTCTCTCACACTCTCCGGCAACACATTGTAGAAGAGCACACAGTAATAATCACTACCCCTGCGAGTTCGACCAAGTCTGTGGAAGTTTGGCACAAGATTTCTATTATTTCGAGTCGGATAATTATGAACTTCACGATGCATCATAAAATCAACAGTCACGATATCCCATTCCCATAATTACACGCAGGCACCTTCGCTGAAGTGCAAATATTTGAGTTGCATGGGAAGAGTTTCCCCAATTAAGAACTGCATAACACATGGTGGATCCAAAATACCCATGACAGGCTGTGACTAAGGCACCTAAGGACATAACTCGTGACAATGTTCAAAGTAGATAGATGACCCTCGAAAGCTTGGTAGCCAAATAATTAATATGTTTTGCCCAAGTCAGTCCAGGATCAAGTTGTACTCCCAGAAATTTTACTGAGGCGTCACTTGGCAGATCAGGACCTGTGTTACGCAATGTAAAGTTAAGATTCTGTGTTTTAGAAAGATTTGGACTAAGCTTGTTTGCTAAAAACCAGCTTTTGATGAGTTATGGTATTCAGAATTGGCTCTGATGGATGGAAACTTTTTAGTCTGGTCATATCATCAGCAAAGAGTATCATGGTGGAGCTATGATCGTGTTTTGGGAGATCATTTATATAGACATGGAATAGCAGGGATCCCAGGACTGAGCCTTGGGGGGTACTCCATGTTTTATAATTTGCCTAGTAGATATGTTACCATTATAGGTCACAAACTGCGTACGATCTGCAAGGTAAGACGCAACGAAGGCGATGCTACTGCGATGAAGGTTGTAGTAATTAAGTTTTTTAAGGAAAAAATCAAAAGAAACTCAGTCAAAGGCCTTTGTCAAGTCGTAAAATGAAGCGTAAGTATCAAGCCCCCCTCCAATCCCACAGAAACGCACTCAGTAAGCATATTTATGGCTAGAGTTGTTGATTTTTATTTCTGAACCCGAATTGGCTTTGAGCAAACATGGCATTGCCCTCAAAAAAAGAAGTTATCTGGTCCTTCATTACTGATTCTAATATTTTAGACAAAATAGGTAAATGTCTTTAGGATTTTTGTGTTTATTTCATAACAATCTCTACTATTTATATTTTTTAAGCTACATCTTCTATCTCTTACCATATTAAAAGTTACCTGTGAAAAACTAAATTCAGAAGTATACCTAATACAATTTTTAATCTAACCAAGAATTCCCGAACAGTATGGGACTGTGCTTGATAGATGACCACTACCAAATCCTTCTTAGTGCCTAGTTTCAATTCAATGGCCGTACACTCAAATATTCTCCCCAATGAAACTTGTTAATATCAACTCGTACTTCGTACTCCACTCCATCTTTTACCTAGATTGCCACGCTTCAATAACCCTGGTTACGGCAGAAGTAAGGCAATCCTTATCGGAGTCAATGAAGTCTTGTAGAACATCATGGCTTGTCTTTATGGATTGCAAATTTTGTTGTATTATACTGACTGTTTCTGGGAGATACTCTCGCCTCTTCTCTGGACTTTTGATGCTTCATGTTACTTTTCTTTTTTGGATTGGCAACCCGGGCAATAATTTTCTGAACAGCACAGATTTTTTGAGTTAATTATATTAATGCAGATCGTTGGAACCCACTGGTCTTTTCCCTCCAGCAGACTTACTAGACGTTGTTCTAAGTCATCATTACCACTATACCCTGTTGCTGCTGCTTCAGCAATTCTCTGGTCTCTTTCCAATCTTTTAGTTTGCCTGACTTCCAGCATTGATGCCATGTCACAAGTTGAATTTGAGCTCATGGAAAATATATTACCAACAATATACTTTACCAGTTTACGTTTACTGTAGTATGAAAACTTTAAATCTCGATCGTTATTGGTCACAAAACTATCATATGGCAGAAACCAACAATGCTTATATGCTCTCTGCACTGTCTCTTTTATTGCCAAATTAAATTGATATATCTTGTTATTTAAGGTAGTTTTTTGAGCCATATATGGTGGGCCAATTATGATAACGTTTGTATGCTCAAAATCATATAAAAAGTTGAGGCAGAAAATTTCGTCCAATGCATTTGGATGGATCACCTGCTCAGGTCCCAAGAAAATCACCACAAAATCGCTCTTCGTGAAATACTTGCTCAGAAGGATGTGTTGTTTAAGATCCTCGAGAACCACCCCAGAACTATACTGGGAAATTATTTCCGATTTACCATCTACGGCCAATTTAAATAGGTGTCCAAATCCTCCAATCTCTCGCCAATAATCAAAAACCTCCTGAGCACAAAGCTAGTAGAAGCTTATGGAAGATTATCATCGAACCAAAAAGTAAAAACAGTGTTTGTGAATATCAAAGTCAAAATATGCTTTATTATCAATAAACTAAAAGTTTTGTCGATAAAGCGAGAAATAGTACCTAAATAGTTAATATTAACACATAAACCAACAACAACATAATTTTAAAAATAACAAACAACCAAGAATGAAAGTCAGCATAAGTCAATATAACACAGTAATAAGACAAGTAGCAGGCACACTGAAACTATAAAATAAATCAATAACATTATTTTTCATGGGCATTTTACAAGATGTTTTCATAAAACTCATGCACTCCATAATAGGCCTTGCAACTAGCACTCCTCGAAGGTGCTTTTTAAATGCTTTTAGGGTAGCCTGAGCCTTAATTAATTACATGAGGAAGGTGGTTATACATCTTAATACCCTCATAAATAATTGATTTTTTCGTTAGGAATAGGCAGTTGCAAATTAAGGTGTTGGAGTGTGACATACCTAGGCCTAAGAATTAAAAACTTATTACGATTTAAATATACAAGACAAACAGTTTCCGAACCGAACGAACATGTAAGAGTTAAAATTTTATTAGTGGTCTACATGAATCGCGGGGTCGCGCTTTGCAAACATATCTGACGGACCGCTTTTGAATAACGAAGAGTATATTTACTAAATAATGACTAGCTGTTCCCCAAAAAGCGATACCGTAACTGAGATGGGATTTTACAAAAGCATAATAGACAGATTTTCCAATGTCTGTACCTGGCTCCTGAACAGCAACCTTTACTGCAAAGCAACCTGAAGATAGCTTTTTACTAAGAGCCGTGATGTGGTTTTCAAATCTAAGTTCGTCATCAATTACCAAACCAAGAAACTTTGAGTGATGCTGCTTCATAAGAGAGACAGACACTAGCAACAGTCAAGCCTTCAACTTTACACTTAGAGCAGACCAAACTGGTTTTATCCACATTTAAAAAGATTGGAGTCACATCAGGCCTTCACCCTTCACCACATCCAACACAGCGGCAATCAAAGTGTTGATATCACTAGAGCATCATAAAATTGTTGTGTCATCAGCAAAAACTGTAAATTTGCCATCAATATCCACGCCTGTTAGATCGTTAATATATAAAGAAGAGAAGTGGGCCCAACATAGAGCCCTGTGGCACTTCCCAAGAAATGTCATGCTAAGCAGAAAAGCCTGAACCCATAAAAACCCGCTGCTTCCGTCCCCTCAAATACGACCCCATCCAAGACAGAGGCACCCTCCCGAAACCATAGTGGTGAAGTTTCTGCTGCAGAATTCCGTGAATGACGCAATCAAAATGCCTTGGACAAATCACAGAAGCCCGCTGCAGCAAGCTCATCCTCATTCAGGCCACTGTACACGTCCTGCAACAAGTTAAACATGGCATCATTTACGTTGTTATTCTTTCTGAATCCACATTGATACTTGCTTAACATTTTGTTGTTGTCAGAAAACGATACCATTCGTATCTTTGCTAGCCTCTCATTTATCTTCGACAGAGTCGACAAAAACATACAAATTCAGACGTGAAGAAAGGACAATGGCAAATTCAAAGACACACTCATCAAGAAGGAAATTATACCTATCCACCTGCTGGAAAGAGTTTCTTTCCAAGAAGCTCCTACAACCAAGGCTCATGCAACCTCCACGAGTCGATCTTGGTCTATAAGAAGTTGACAAAACCATGTATTCTGGAATGTGCACAAGTTCATTGTCCTTTAACCAATGTTCTGTAATGAGAACTATGTTTGGGTAGTCTGGATCAATCAAAAAAAGTGACAATTCACTTGTCTAATTTCGTAAGGACTGAATGTTAATTAAAAATAAGGATAATTGGTCATGTTCATGAGATAGAAAGCACTTATTGTTGGCTTTAGATTTAGCCTTAGCTTTAGATTTAGCTTTAGAAGTGCAAGAGAGAAGAGAAACACAACCCTCTCTCTCTCTGGAGTTACATAATCTAGAAAAAATGATGAACATCTTCGACTGGAACGCTGATACTTTTACTCATGGTATCAGTATGTACATATCTTAAGTTGGTAGATTTTTTAGCATTAAAATTACAAATACAAGACCCTATCATATTTCCCAACTTAAATAATCCTCTTTTACTCAAATAATAGCCTGCATAAGTGACATATTTGTATGAGAATTTACCAGAAGTATCCAAAAAGTCTATATTAATTTGAAAATCTTCAGTTTTTCAACAGTGGATGACAATTGGCTATTATACAGTCGAAAAGCCTGCCAGTTCATAACTGTAAGGCAAACTGCAAAACAATGTAATATCACTTATACGAATACTTTTGTCATTTAAACCAGTTAAAACTATTACATGATTCTGAACGGATAAATCATGTAGATAAGAATCTGCAGTATATACCAGATCCTTAAAACTAGCAAAGGGCTTAGTTACAATTTGAACACTATAATCTGACAATACTCTTGCCAAATAATTGTATAAGTTCCTACCCGAATCGTCAGTTAAAAGAACAACTTTATTCCGATTTTTTGGAATAGACCAAATAGTAAAATTTGCAACAGTTCCTGCGTGTTGATGGATTTTTGTATTCATAAGTTGAGTAGTAAAGGTTCCATTAGGATTATCAGTCATACCACATGCTTCTTGCCTTGCAGCATCATTAGTATTTTTTAGGTTATTTCTAAGGTTAAAAATTTCATAATTAGCTTTCTTGATGTATCTTACATAAGCTTTGCTTTCCACTGATATAGTTTCAATACTAGTGAACGTGACCATATCATTCTTCAAAACATTTAGATCTCCAAGTTCCTTGCTTAATGCATTCTGTTCTGCAGCTCCTGCACTTCTACAGAGAGAATCTTGTTTTGATTCATAAATTGTAAAATTTCCCTAGTCAACTTTTTATTTTCCTCCTCCAGGTCACTGATCCCGTCCATGAAACCCTTTTCTGATGCAAATACAGAGTCTTCAAAGTCTTGTGTGTCTTTTCAGTCGAGTTATATAATTGTCCTTATCTATGTTTGCCTGATTAAGCTGCTCAATTTCTTTTTGCATTTCTTTATTATGCTGTTCCAATTTAAGATTCAATTGCCATGTCCTTCTTAGCAGACTCGCTCTTTATTTTTTCATAGCTGGCCAAAAGTTGTTTAAACTTTGGAAGATCCTTTAAACGTTGCTTGCAACTTGTGCAGTAAAACAATAAAATCCGCTGACCAAGTGCTATTGCATGGGCTTCCGTTGTACTAGTCTGGAAACAACTCTTGCAAAATACTTCCTCGCAAGTTCATCATTGGTCTGGCCTTAAAAATACACTGAATCTTACACTTATAGCAATTTAGAGTGGACATTATACATGCATAAAATAGTAAAATAATCAGTAATACACCTTGTAAACAATTTGAGTCCGGTCCTGTGTTTACATGTGCAGGCATAAATTACCGATTGGTAAGACATTCCATTTAAAGTTTTTTTTATAAATGTAGCATTCATTCAATATCGGACCAACACTATTGTTTATTAAATAAACGATTAATTGTGGTTGTTTTATTTCCAGACCGCATCGACCTCTCAAAGTTCGACAGAAGAAGAGTTTAAAAAGCCCAGGTAAGTGTTAACTTGCTGTTATAATACAATTATTATTATTCATCTGCTGGTTTATTCACAATTATTGCCCGAATAATATATTAATAAAGTCGCATCTATCATGGTAAACAAAAATTACAATTTTTGAACGGGGCACGTAAACATTAGTATACAGCAAAGTCAAGGTACTTTCTAGTTAAATCCAGGTTCCTTTAGAAATTGATGTATGTTTTGGTTTGTTGAGCCAGGACTTTTCTGGTTCGATCGAAACTATATAATTTTACCGTACAGTACGTAGGTATGCTTTATTAATGTAATTTTCTAAAACGCCTTCATTTCCTTCCCAAAGAGACCATCCCAATTCCAGTCTGTCCCAATTACCAGAACCCAGAAGAATCCTCGAAGCCAGTAGGCGTATCTCTTCCTCCGGCCTCACGTAATAAGAATAACATTTTATTTACCTAAAACCATACTTAAGAATAGCTGTGTTTATAACTAATCAAATCCAATCGAAACCTGATTGATTTGTGATCTTTGTATGAAGAGCTGCATGATATATCATTATGTCGAAAAAAATACTTTTTAATTTATTTTTATTAGAGAATATAGTACGGATTATTGGAATTAGAAGTAACTTTCTGTGGTTCGACCCACGACTTTTCAGAATTCGAGTCAAACTTCTCAATTTTTTTATCGAATTTAACTGCACCACTGATACCCAGTCTAAAAGAAATATTTGTATTTTAGGGTCGACGAGCCGCCGCAGTCGAAGAGAAAGCTGAAAAACAAGCAACTTTTTGTCTTCAATCATTGACACTTTCGTGACGTGTAATTTGTATTGTAATTATTGTGATATATTTTTAAACTGTTCGTGTTAGTACTTTTAAAAGACTGATATTTACATTGAGTTATTGTGCATCGAGATCTTGTGGCAATTGTGATATATTTTTAATTAGAAGAAGTTTAGATTAAGACTATTTTAACAACTAATGACTAATAAATTAAACGTTTTCGATGAGAATCTTCTGTGACACCTAATAAAAAATTGTGAAACATTTCCCTTGCAAATAATTGAATTATAGGACACCCGATATATGATAATAATTCAGCAATTACAAGCAAAATTGTTGTTGCTACTGACTTCCAGTTGACAGTATTACAAAGCGAATACACTTTCAATCGTTTTTAGTACAATTGGATTAGTGGGTTTGGTGAAAAGCTTTTGCAAACAAGATATTAGTCTGGAAACACTTGGAAAATTACGGTTCATAATTAATCGAACTGTAGTTTTCACTGTTCGATAGAACAGGAATGACCAGATAAGCCTGGAGGCGTGTTCCTTAGGAATTGATACAAACTTTGAAATTTTCAACTTACTGTGACATGTTCGGCGTTTTTTTTTTCATCGGGGTCCCAAAGGTCTAGGTAAAAACATCGGTTCAAAAATTGTATATATTTACGAAAAGTAATCGTTTCACGAGAAAACTGTGATCGGGCGTACACGTGAATTTTTCGGAGAAGAAAAGTACTGTAAACATTGCAAAAACTGATAAAACTTCTCTGGATTGTGAAAAGTGCAACGCAAGTTTTCTTGGGAGTTGTGCATTTCAGGCAAGAGTGATGGAGATGTAAGCAAACAGCAAAAGGTGAGTTTGGTGCTTTGGCAAATTCTTCTAGTGACATCAGTGCCCCGAATATGTATGAAAAAACATTCAGATCATTTATTAAGAACACCCTTGTTGATTTAATTGGCCTTTTTAAGAAGGATGTAGAAAAATCCATGTCGGAGATCAAAAACTTCACATACAATTTATGTCAGACTCCTTTGAGGATCAGAAAAAGTCATTCGAAAGGATGTTGGTAGAAATAATATCACTCAAAAAGGAAAACACTGAGCTGAAAAGAAACGAGCCACTGCTTGAGACCAAATTTGATATATGGGAACAGAGAGAAAAGGCAAATAACATACTTATGGTATGGGAGTACCTTAACAAACCAGAGATAACAAGAAGAATACTTCCTGCAATCCTGTAATTTGTCCAACAGCAGGCGGTAAAAACCGATGAAGCTATTGCTGCATTTAAGTATGTAAGTTTTGCTGCTTTTTCTTTTTCAAGTTTCTTGAAGTGCCCACGAAGATTGTTTTGGTCTTGTATGAAGATCTGTCTGATGTTGCAATTATAGTAGTCACTACTGATTTTGTATGTTTCAATCAAGTCTCCTCTATGTCTTCTCTCCCTCAAAGTTGTTAGTTTTAGTCTTGTCAATCTTTCTGTGTATGGAAGGTCTCATAACTCTGGTGGTATTTCTGTAACTTTTCTTTGCATTTTTTTTTTCTAAAACCTCTATGTCTTTGACATAATATGGATTCCAAACTGAGAAAGCGTACTCAAGCTTTGGTCGAATATAACTTTTGTATAATTCACCCGTATCATTTCTATTGAATGGTCTTTAAATGCTTGTTTAATGAGGAATACAAATGAATTGGCTTTTTTGGCAATTTTCAGAATGTGGTTTTCCCATTTTAAGTCTGAGGTTATCATGACTCCCAGATCATTTTGTTCTGTTACGGTTGTCAATATCTGATTGTTCAATTTATATTCTTCATTTGGATTGTTTGGGCCAATTCTCAAGACTGTACATTTGGATTCATTCAACTTCATTCCTCAGTATGAACACCATTTCTCAACAGTCCTCAGGTCAGCCCTTAGCTGCCCCAAATGCTCTAACGGATTTGTATAGAGTTTTCCATCATCTGCAAAGTTCTTCATATTAGTTTCAATGAGTACCTTGCACAACTCCACTACTCACAAGGTGATCACTTGACAACACGCCATTTTGATAAAATCTCTTATACAGTAGGTCTTCTATTAGTGTTAAGAGTTGGCCTCTCACTCCAAAATGCTCCAACTTACCGAGAAGTAGATTATGCGAGAGTTTGTCAAATGCCTTCTCATAATCTAGATATATTATGTCTGTGGGCTGGGATTTGACATATTGTCTGTCCAGTCTTGAAGACATTCTAACAAATTTGTTGTTGTAGAACGTTTGGAGAGAAATCCATATTGTGAGGGTGATATGAGATTTGCTTCGAAGAAAAATGATGTCAGTTCTGCCACAATAATCTTTTCCATGCATTTTAGTGGATTGCATGTCAAACTAATAGGCCTATAGTTTTGTTGCTTGTGACAGTCACCCTATTTTAGAATAGTGGAGTGACTATCGATTTTTTCCACTACTGAGAAATTTTTCCAAGGGTTAGACACTCCTGCTTAGCTTCAGATAGTCGCAAACTAATTGACTCACTACAATTCTGCAACACAATTGTAGGTATCTCATCCGAGCCTGGACTGGAGTCTTTTTTCATATGCTTAAGGGCTAGTTTGACTTTTTCCTCATTGAAAATTATTGACTTAAAGGTGCGTTCAACCCTTTTATGGTCTGGCAAAACAGGAAGAGTAAGGTTTTTCTGAGAGAAAACCTGATCAAACTTTTCAGCTATGGTTTTGCTGTCTAAAAGCTCATTTGTTATGGGGTCCTTCAGAGTAATTGTGGTCACTTTTGAATTCAGATTTCTGCTTATATATTTAAATACTCTTTTGGACGAATCAGCATTGACTAACCCATGCTCATATATTTTTCTTGCCTCATCAAGTTTCTGTTTTAAAGCATTGTTCTGTATTGTATAGACACTGTAATTTTCTTCTGTTCTATTGCCTTTGTATTTATCCCACAACTTTCTTTTTTTGTTGATTTCTCTAAATATTTTCTGGTTTATCCATGGCTTCTGTTGGTTTACTCGTACTGACCTCAATGGTATGTGTTCATGTACAGCACTCTTCAAAGTTCTCTCAAAGCTCTCATATTTAGACACATTTAAGCTTTCCGGTTGTTGTCTGATAAAGTCATTCATTTTGTTGTAGTCTGCAGTGTAGAAGTTTCTTCTCTGTACTTTATGAGTTGGCTTTGGTGGAAGTTTAAGCTGTGTTTTGGCAGTAATAATAACATGATCGCTGCGGCCGATAGGAGCTTCTGTTTGAGTTGTGTGTGCCGTGGTTTGAGTTTATGCAAATAACTGTAAATGAGCATAACATTAGAGAAAGCTATTGATTGAGTAAAAAAGGTAGGGAATATAATATATACAGAGAGATAAAGAGTAACAAGGTTGAGACACTCAATTTAGTAGTAGAAAATTAATTCTTATTGTTTGGTCTTTCCATCACTATGACAGGTCTTTATCTATTACATTGATTCTGTATTAACCCATTCTTTTCTCGCACGATGAAAGGTAATATCCAGATGGAGCTACGAACTAAATTTTAACAGTGCCAAATGTAACATCCCAATAGAGTCCAGTAAAATAATTATTTTTTATCCTTATCTAACGCAAACGAAGGGTAAGTGACGGGAGTAGTAAAATCATATATTTAATACTATATCGTGTGTCAAGCTTGTTTACTATGGAACTGCAGTTCGCCGAGGATGTGCTTGTCGCACTCATTGCACTTGCTTGATGTGTACTTTGGTTAATTTGCGCATGAGCTAGCGAGGCAAATAGTATAGTATATTTCACATATTAAAATCATAAATATGGTATGTACGTTTTGAAATCAAAGTCAGTGTGAAACGCCCTCATCATAAATTAGTACTTATGTTAACAATATAATTTAGGAAATTTATTTGTCGTATAACTTTAATGATATTCCAAAAATGAATAGATGTTTGTGGTGGATAGAAATAATTGAAAAACAACATATAATTACAAAACAATGTGAACCTTAGTTTTCAAACGGGATGACTGCAGATATTCATTTATATATTTTTGGGTTAAGAGGTAATAAATAAAACATGATATTATCACACTTCAAATTTTATTGCCCCTTAAATAAAATAGCGTATTTTTGTCTTATATTATAGGTATTCTTCTTTAGACGACATTTGTTTGGCTTCATCGAAAAATCTCACATTTCTGTACAAATCCATAATTAATTTACATAATTGTATTCTATGATTGACATCTTCACTACAAGTTCACACCGACAAATTGTCCAAGTTTGAAATAACAATAAACAAAGTAAGTATAGCGATTTGAGTAAAGTACAAAGCAAACAGTAAACGTCAAAATGGACGACTCATAATGACTTTAATACTGTAAACGGCATATATTTATTAAATATATGGTAAACGGCAATAAACAACAAAACGGCAAACGAGCTGACAATTCGGCGCTCTATACGACCACGCACACGTGGAGGCGATCGATAATCGAAGGGGCAACGTTTATTGGTTGAAATAATTGACTTGCGCTCAACGCTGAAAGTACACATCGATCATTCTATCTCGTTTTGATTTCGGACAAATTTTGGTTCGACTCACGATATAGTAGTATTAAATATATGAGTAAAATCATATATTTAGTAGTATTAAATATATGAGTAAAATAATAAAACGTGGCAACGCTTCCTTGCTTTCGTTAATGTTATGTCCAGTGTTGTTCCTAGGTGCACAAATGTGCCAAAAAAGGCACCCTTTATAATTAAAATGCAATATGACACCCCAGTGACCAAAATGGCAAAATTTGATGTACTGTGTACTAATCACCGATCTCCATATATGGATAAGCACAAACCGTCTGCATGCGTCGAAAAATCGTACCAATCATGGGGAAAAAACCGGGTTCTGCGTCGGACAGAACTGAAAATAGGATAATTTTACTCATGCGCACAAACACCGAGAAGCGACAGAACGAAATCAGCTCATAAAGCTTTTACAGTTCGGTAATCAAAAATATTATCAAATTTCTCTGACCTTGCTTGTTGCTTGGGCTTGAAATAATTCTTTTTTCTGTGTTTGCCGTAATGGGTTTCGGCATTTCGTTTCGTTCACTTATTGAAGTACGTACGTGCGTCTGAGTGGTTTATATTATCGTTTTCGTTGAAAATAACTAATTTACTCCTGGACATCTAGTTTAGTTTATTATTATAATAGTTCGTTATTAGTGTATTTTGTTAGTGTATAAGTTGGTGTAGACGTTAGGAATATGATTTAAAGACAAAAGACCTTAAAAGACAATAGAGAGATTTTAAGCCCCTTGTTTCAGCATGTCGTTATGGTTATCGTTATTGTGAGCATGCGCAGTACGAAAATGTCATCACCTTGACTTTATTAACGATAACGGTTTCCGTTAATTACGAAGAAATAAGGAAGGTGTTATCGTAATCGTTGTGGTTATTTAATGGGCTGCAATGTCGCCAATGCGCTTAGAAGTTACTGACATTCTTTTGAATTTGGCGGAATTTGATTGATTATTCGATGACAAATTTGAAAACGTATAGAAATTATATTTTTATTAGTTAACTTGGAATATTTGTAAGTTACTTTAAGACACTTAAATATAATTTTTGCATTTTTAAACATTGTAGGGTATTATTATTTCTTGGAATAAATAATACTATAATAACACTTCTAATTTGCTGTGGAATCTCAGTGCTCCTGCTAATCGATAAATATGTTCTTTTTTAAACCACCTAAAATAAAGTGTTGCCTCATTGTCTTCAAAGTTATTCAAATCGAATTATGCCTGAACCTGCATCATAGCATCCTCCTGCTGCAGAGGATTGTTTCGAAAAATATCATTCAGGATAATACCTCTGATCAAATTGTGGTTGGCTCCATTAGGATTATGTCTTCGAATTATATTTTCTAGAGCTTCTTCCATTCTGGCCAACGAAACTGGATAGCACGGAAATCTAAGATTTGGTTAGTCTGGATGGTCTTACTATATTCATACCTAGAATCGTACTTTTTAGGATTCTTGTATTCATACTATACAAATACACAAATGAAATGTCATCTGTGACATTTGTCATTGCCTTTATTTTTAAGAGGATTATTGACGTTCGTTTTAAGGGGTTTGAAATCTCTTTTATGAAAGGCGTCGTAATCGTTATCGGTAATAACGTTAACCATAACACTGCCCAAAAATGCTGTTATTTTTAGATGGCTTAAAATCTCTCTAATGGCGTCAACTGCCAAAGTCAAAGAAAATAAGTACTCAACGGTGTTTGATTTGATGTTGCCAAGATAAGGGTAGAATACCAGAGATTTCTTATTTTAAGTAAGTATCATTTTATTTTAAGGATAACTGCAGCATTACATACAAAATATGGGAATAATATCTTAAAAAGGGTTTATTTACTGTCACGATGCATAAATAGCAGTGAGTTTATTCAGTTTTATCATTTTGTATTAAAAGAGTCTTCTTATAGGTAGGATGGATTTTAATTTACTTTATTGAGGAGCTTTGATGCTCTAAACAGTTTTTTTTTAGATCCTTAAATGGGTAATTGTTCGCCATACTTGTTTCTGCTATTTTAAAATTGTTTTACATACTACATATATGGGTTCAATAATATAGAAATGATCCGTGGGGAGAGCTTTAATTTTTTTTCCAATATTTACCCCCTTCTTTTAAAAATTTAGGACAGAAAAGTGTAGTGAGTGACGTAAAGTACAATTTGTATGATTGTATGTCTTTTCTATCTGTAAAGGTAAAGAAAAAATAAAAGGGAGTAAAAATTGGAAAAAAATGTTAAAGCTTCCCCCACGAATTATTTCTATGTTGAAACTATAGAACAGTCTGTAAAATATTAAAAAAAAAATCTATTAAAATAGCAGAAACAGGAATACGGAACAATGAGGGAGTTTCATCAATTTTTCGATAGCCCATGAAAACTAAGTGGACACGTGTTTTTTCTTTTTTTCATAAGGCGAAAAATGAGACAGATACACCTTGAAATGTGCTTATGACGTCACAATACACATGAATTATTACGTCACACCATACATAGTATATCTATATATACAAAACTAAAAACTGGCAAAGCTCTCGTAATCATATTTAGTGGAAATAAAAAAATACTTATCGATTTTTTTTCACTGTTGTAATAAAAAATAATCAGTTTAATTTCTCAGGAATCTTCCTAATTACTCTTAAATGTTTTAAGGTTTTCATGAGCATTTAGACGTGTGTATAGTCTTCAGAATTTTGTATCTTGGTACATACTACCTACATATTTTGTATTATTGGCTTTTTCCAAATAGACTACTACTACTACCTAATGTAAGTTAATGTAAATAATACGTTTATATCATGATGTTTTGTTTTTAATAAACCTTTCTTTGCCCCAAAGTTATTTTAGCTATTCAATGCAACAAAAATTCATATTTTAAAAAACTAAAAAAAGGTGTATTTCTTGCCTACAGATTGTGGTATGTAATGTGTGAATGCAAAATACTTTAACATTACAAATCTCTTTTAAAAGTAGTACCTATTCAAGACTAACTTAAAGATAAAGTAAAATTTAAGGCAAACGCATATAAAAAGGGTTTTATTAGGAGGTGCTTCCTTTTTTTAATATTTTTGAATCAAAGGGATGATTTTAAAAAATATGGATATTTGAAAATTTACAAGTTTCAGTGCTGCGCCTGTGTTACACCAGATTTTACAGTATAAATCATTCAAATTTTCTTGGTCATAAAATCATTTTGGGCAAACTAGTTAATATTTTTAACAAAAAAAATGCATGCCACATATAAAGAATGTAAAAATTAGGTAGGTACCAAAATATTTGGTAGTATTTTTTTGCATACCTATCAATGGTTTATTCCTTAAACATAATTATATACTTACTGTCATATTTTTAAATTTTTTAATTGGTTTTTGTGTCGCCCAGGGACGAGGAAAGAAATAGTTTTTATTTTTTTTTGTCTCCAAAACAAAGCAAGATTCGGAAAAAATAGCGAAAGTTGTATATTTTATCGGTTGGTCTATTCTATTTCTTTTAAAAACCAATGGCTTGCAATTTTTGTGTTAAATATATCATCTATCAACTTGCTTTTTAAATTTTTGGTAATATATACAACGGCAAAAATAAATTTCCAAATTCTTAAAATCCGGACCTGTCGCTTATTCGCGGCCATGCGGTGATGAAGCACGTGGAATCGATCGATAACCTGCTAATTGAAACTGCGCAGTCTCAGAATTACCTTCTTTTGTTTACATCTGAAGGCGCAGGAATCAGTATGATTTGGATCGCTTTGTGCTTATCCATATATGGAGATCGGTGGCTTTTATACGTAAAAAATAATTTCCAAAGAAGTAGTGATTGCCTTGGGCCGGAGTTAATCAATCACGACCGACTCATAAAATTTCGCAAAATCTAGTCCCCTAGGTTTAGAAATATGGATGGAAAATTACTACATACAAGATTTGTTGAATTTGATTGCCAATTTCTAAATTCCCCATGCACTGGTCATGGTCAAGCGCACGAATTGCCCTTAATTGAAATTAGATGTAGAGGCGACTTTATGCGTAGAAGATTCTCAAAAAGAAGCAGGAGTGAGGAGTGTGCCTTGAAACTTGACCTAACGCGCCAAATCTATAAGTGGTGGAAACCAGTGCCGTGTCGTTACGTACTTTTTTGGTTTTTTATTTTAGAAAAAGAGGTGTTCCCTAATGAATGTTAAAGCAGAAAGGCAATTAATTATGTGAAGTTACGCATTTTGAGCTGCATCTTTGTTTAGGCAATTACTAAACACGGCATATGGGATTATTTTTTCCTTTGTCCGACCGGAGATGGTATCTTTCTTTGTGTTGAGTGCGAGTTGAATCATCGCTTTTTCACTTATTCCTCTTGTTTGGACCCAGAGCACCGCCACCTAGGTGGCCGTTGTTGTAGGAGGTATTGGGCCGTGCCCAGAGGCGTTCTTTCGAACAACGCACCTACAAGTGTATGACGTGTCCTTCCTCGTTAGGAGCCAACGCCTATTACGGGCTCATCGGCCGGATTCAATTACAAAATGATTTATTATTTTATATTGTTAAGATGGCAAAATGGCTTAGTTTGCATAACCTACTCTTGTGTTTTATTGCGTTCACGCATAACCAATGGAAATTTGTCCGCCATCTTAGAAACAATTTACGACACGTAAATCTATCATTAGAAATGCAATTTATGTGAAGTTAATAGGTACAGTGTTGTAAGCTTGAGCAAATATGTGAAAGAAGCAAAAGAACGTTGCCAAATTGAATGTGATCTTAACTCCGCCATTGCCGGTCCCAAGCCCGGATGAAAGAGGAGGAGGGGGGCAGTCTTCCGCTCTATTACCGAGTCATTTTAGTCCCAGCATTGAGCTACATAGCTTTTCATGATCGTCTTCTTATTTTGTTTGAAATGTGTAGACTGACGCCGCCCTTTTTCAAAAGTCGCCGTTTCTTCAAGAGTCCTAATG
>MU186130.1:420-54178 GCA_016904865.1 Pissodes strobi | reverse complement strand
GATCTCTATTAACTGTCACTAAGCTTTTCTCAAATTTATGATGATCCTTCTTCATATTTTAGGATCCAGCTGACTCGATGCCTTAGTGAAAAGCCTTAATAGCTTCGCAACCCACATGAAATTTGACTGAATTGTAAATGTCCTAGGTATTCTTTCATTTTCAGCTTCTTTTTGTTGTCAGATTCATTAGAGTCGATGAATTGATTTGGACTAGAACGAGTTTACCCTCTGGGACCAGAGCCGAAGTAGTTTTGTTCATTAACTAGAAAAAGAAGAAATAATTAACAAACAAGGGGTAAGTCCTCCGCTACAGCAGGACAGTTTATTTCTCCCCTACATGTATGTATGTTGTCGAGGTCCTTCAATTCAAATATTTCTATGCTTCTAGCTTGAGCTTCCTGCCGCTTACATTTCACTGTCTGCTTAATTTTGTCCGGCATTCGTAACTCCGCGTAACTCCGCCATTGCCGGTCCCAAGCCCGGATGAGAAAGGAGGAGGGGGGCAGTCTTGTGCCCTATTACTGAGTCATTTTAGTATCAGCATTGAGCTGCATAGCTTTTCATGGCCGTTCTCTTTGTTTTGTTGGAAATGTGTAGACTGACGCCGCCCTTTTTCAACATAACACCTAATTAAGTTATATTTTCGTGTTTACCATTTACGCAATTTAACCCTTGCAAGGCAGAATTCGTACTGTATGGACACTGGAATGTTTTGAAGCTGATACTAGTTGTTATATATTTAGAAAAAAACCGGCGGAAAGGTATTGGATTCACCGCCATAATTAAAATATATGCCAACACCTCCTATGACGTCACTCCTTAAAACATCATACCAGGCACCATGCTTGTCGTGGTTGCGTCTAAAAAATGTATTTAATGCCAGTTCTCTATCAAAGAAAAGAAGAAAATATCTTCGAGTATCTTCGGAAAAATTCGTTTAATTCGGATGTTTTCCGCATATATTTTAAGTATATGGTTTTCCGCCTATTCTATATACAATCTCTCTTTCTCGTACATACGAAATCAAAAAAGACGTATTTCTGAGAATACATCACATCGTTCAAAAAAGTGCATTCCGCATTCCATATATCGATGATAAACGTCAAAATTGATAAAGATGTCGGCTATTTCGCAGGTGTAAACAAGAAAAGTTTATCGAAAAGGTCATTCTAATGGATTTGCAAGGAAATTATCAGCGAATGGTCAGACCCAAATGGCTATTTTTGAACGGGAAATCAGTACGAAAGTGTTGTTAGATGATACCGAACCGATCAGTTGCCATATAGAAAATTGGCAGAACGTTAATGGGCACACGGTAAGTAAATCCTACTCGTAAGCCAATCTTCTAATTAGATGAGAAGCAGTATCAGCTCTTTCGCCTTTGAAATTTAATCTTAGAAAGGGGGGCGTGTTATGGCTTGTGAATCCCCTCTGTTATTATTTAAACCGATCAAGTTATTAAATTGAGTCTCCGAGCCTGAGACATTGCAACTTTGCAGAAATTTTAATTAAATAACATTTTTTCCCAAGCTGATAGAAGTCATGGTTATGCTATAATTAGTAATTAGTTGCACTTATGTTTATAAACTCCAGTATGTATCTATCTGTACAATGAATTTTAGGTCTTGAAATATAATAATATGCTTTTATTGCAATGTTAAATAAATGTATTAAGACTAGGAAACTGTTGCTTTTTGTGTCAATTAGTCATAGAAAGTTATGAATATTGTCTCACCAGGATCATGATGCCCTGTCAGAAGAAGTTTATGTGGTTATGCTAACTCACACATATTTACTGTGCTGCACAATTAATTGCACTTGTATGCATGAAAATGAACTGAATATAGAACATAACGTCATACATTCCCTACAGGAATTCATAATAAGAGTGCATCGGGGTCCATTCTCAGACCAGACCTGGAAGGTCCACAAACGCTACAATGACTTCCTCAAGTTGCACCAGTTGTTGCAGGTTTCCAGGATCCCCCTCGAGTTGCCCCCTAAGAAACTTATCGGCAACCTGGACCCTCAGTTTATCAGCGAAAGGCAGCAAGGTTTACAGGTAATTGACTAAATAAAATGCAAGTAAGTTTTACCAGAGGAGCATGTATCGAAAGTGTCACATCACTACAACATATTCTTTTTCAGAAATATCTAGACAGCATACTTATGAATCCTATATTGGTGTCTTCCTTACCTGCGCGATCTTTTGTGGATCCTGCAAATTATTGTCAACCCTTTGGGGGTAAGCATATATTATATTATAAAATCTTTGATGAGTAGATCTGGAAGATTTAAGTTGTAGTTGCTCTTTTTTTTTCACCAAAGTCTCTTAGATTTAGACGAATATATGCTGTTTAAGAGAAAAGGTTTACATTTACTCCTCCCTGTCACTTCCCAATCCTAAATATTTTCTTTGTCGTATAGAGATAGCCTTACAGCATGTCTCGCTAGCCCTGAGGGGCGAGTTCGGTTGGGAAGTCACAGGGCCCCTCGCCGAGATCGGGTGGCGCCTGCGCAAACATTTCTACACAATCAAATGCAAATCGAGAGCCAAAGAAGAACTGATTGGCAGTTGGACTGACTATGGACCGGACAAGTACCTAGACTACAAGGATATGCTTTCTGTGTTCAAGAGCTTGCATCAGATAAAGGCAAGTTTAATTTCTAATTTGTGTATTCTCAAGGTTATTGTAATTTGATGAATACAATCTCCAGTTGGGTTTGCTTTATATCATTTATTAAACAATAAATGATTTTCTTATTCCGCCAATTATATTTCAGCACCCTTACATAGGAAACATTGACCTGTGCCTATGTACGGAAATAGGAGGCCTAGTAGTACGAGACATGAACAAAAACGGTTCGCTCCGCGATTTACTCTGCGGCTCCAAACCGAAATTGTCATTCCTTAAAAAATACGGGAACCCCACAGGCCATAAGCTGTTGACCACTGATGAGTTAGCTCTGTACGGTAGACAGATCTTGGAGGCTCTCAAGTTTCTGCACGAAAAAGGTTTTCCATATGGTGAGTGTTCAAACTTGCCTAAATTCTACAATGTCACGATTTTGATTGATGTGTACAGTGCTTTATATTCTAATCCTTAGGGTCTGTAGAGATTGTTTAGAAGAGTTTCATAGCTTAAAAACCGGGCAATCGGGATATTTAGCATGGTTATTTTTGTACAATAGAACACAAGTAGATGATACTTTATATTGTTTCATATTGTCATTTTTGTTTGCACAACCTAAATTGATTTCAGGTCACCTGCATAGCGGAAATATCCTGATAGAGAACGACAGAATAAAATTGATTGACATAGAGAACGGAGTCCTGGGGGTGCCGTCATACTACAGGCCTTATTTCATGCAACATAAGAAAATCAGCACCCTGGAAGCGATAGACGTGTACTGCTTTGGACACGTCCTGTATGAAATGGCCATTGGCTCTCCTTTGCACGGGAGCTACATTATCGAAGAGATTTCTGAGTGCCCGCAGCAGATCAGTAAGTGTCTATATATTGAATAAATATTTGACAGGTCCTTTCCGGTTGGTGAGGAATATATGGGGCACGCTCTGAAAGGGTTGGGCAGCAGTGCTTTGGCCTTTGTTATTTTCAGTTTATATCCATGACTTCCTTATGATCAATATAAACAGATGTTTCGCTATGTCCAGAGATGATTCCACAATTCCATGGCATCATAAGGACCCTGACTGAGTGGTTTTATTTACAAGTTTGTTGATAATACATGCTCACATTGTAAAAACTAAATAACATATTTTTACAAATATAAGTATAGTATAAGTATTGGGAGATACACAGTTTATGTTATTCTTTTGTTTGAGCACATGTGATTGTCTTTTTAATTAATTTTTAATTGACTTCTTATTATATTAAAGTCTAATTCTGGGCTGAATTTACTAGTTTTTGCCCAGTTCAGCTGTGAAGGCTTATTGAAGCTGGTGAATCGAATCTGCAAATTATCCATTCTAATGGTACACATAAGATTGTCTCCACGCAGAGTCACCGGGAACAAAAAAACTAGCAACCTTGTCCAGTAGGAATGTCTCTGCTATTTATCAGAATGTTCGCGGACTGAATAGCAAGACACATGAATTCTATAGGGCCGTATCTAGTGGTGAATAACAGCTTGTGTGCATATCGGAGACCTGCCTTCAGGATGGTGTACAGGATCAGGAAGTTTTTAGCAGCAACTATACAGTCTATCGTAAGGACCGAAATCTTGAGGCTGTTGGTGTTAAGAGAGGAGGTGGAGTTCTGCTAGCTGTGAGACATGAATTGTCGACAGTCAGAGTTAGTTTGAAGGACTTGGAAGTCAGTCTTCCTGCAGTGGACATTGTCGGTTGCAAAGTTCAAATATTTTCTGTTTTTGTTATTTACATGCAACCTAATTCACCTTTGGATGACTATCTGGTTCTTTTTGATTACCTCTCATCGTTTAGGTTAATTGAGGGCCCGGAAATTGTACTGCTCGGTGATTTTAATGGGAGATTTATGCTAGATAATGTCTTGTGATCTAAACCCAAAGCTTGCAGCCCTGAGGGATTTTATGGCGTTTTTTGATCTAGCCCAGTTTAATAATGTCCTGAATTGCAGTGGCAGCTTGCTGGACTTTGTCATTTCTAACTTTCAGCGTTCTGTGGATAGGAAGGACCAGCCACTCGTCACTGAAAATGCATATCATCCTGCTATTAGTATTTTGTTGAGACTTGCCCCTGGTTCTGATAACATGGTGTTCCTTTCTAATCCTGAAGGTCGTAAATATGACTTTCGCAGGCCAAACTTTCCTTGTGTGTACCAGCTTGTCTCTGAGGTAAATTGGGCTTTTCTGTTTTCTTATTCAAATGTTAATCAGGCAGTTGACACCTTTTAGGTGAAGATTTATGAAATTTGGAACTGTCAAAACGGTCCGGTATTTTGTGCAATTTTAGTGAAAATAACAAAAATTAAAAAGTAAAATCAGTTGAAATCTTTAGTTAATAGTGTCGTAAAAAGAATCCAGAGTGAAATAAGGTGAAACACAGGGTGATTCCACAACCACGTTTTACACCTCTGCAGTGCTGCCAATTGTTTACGATTACCGGCGTGTCGTAATCTACGCTCGGCGGACCTTTAACAATGGTTCTCATGTGTCACATCTGTTCGAAAAATCTAGGAAAAAGGTACAGAACTCAATGTAGTGGAAAATGTCAAAGGTGGTTCCATTAAAAGTGCACCAATCTGTCGGAGTCTTTTCTCAAGGGCAAGAGAAGTTCAGAAATTCACTGGATCTGTCCACAGTGCACAAAAGGGGCAAGAATGTCAATTTCCTCATCTCAAAAAAATGAAATTGATCAGATAGTGACTCAGATCAAGACCAGATACAGTGCAAAAAAAATATATATAAGCCAATACAATCAACAAGCAAAATCAAAAATATTTCAAATAATGATCTGTTTGATGTTTTAATGAAGAAATTTGATGAGCTTGAAAAATCAGTAATTTTTAACAATGACAGCATGGATGACATCCAAAAAACATTGTCCAAACTACTAAAGGAAAATAAGGAACTTAGAAAGGAACAGGAAAAACTAAAAACTGATATTAAGTGTTTACAGGATGATCTATTAAAAGTCAGAAGAAATGAGGGTAATGATGATTATAGGCAGAAAAATATAATAGTCATGGGCATTAGGTCTGAAGATGCAGAGACAACTGAAGTAAATACAATTTTTAATGGCCTTGATATAGAAATTAAGACAAAAAGAATTTCCTCTAAAAACCCTAACAAACCTGTTGTTGTTACATTTAATTCCAAGGAAACAAAGGAACTAATTTAATTTATTTAATTTTAATATTTCTTTATTTCAAATTACATTCATAGATACATTCATACATATAAATACAAACATAAAATGAAATGACGTCAAAAACACATATATACAGCAACAAGAAATTACATATTCAAGTAGTCATCAACACTGTACGGTTCCAATTCTATAAGTAATTGTTTCAACTTCTTTTTAAACATTCTCTCATTAATTGCCTGTTTTATATTAAGAGGCAACTTATTGAAGAATTTTATGCACATATAGTATGGACTCTTCTCAAGCATCGATGCACAGGGTAATTGATATTGTATGAACGAGTGTTGTGTCCATGCCGTATACTGGTGTTAAAACTATCTCTATTCTTATAAAAAAACATTACCGAATCAAATATATACAAAGCCACTACCGTTAATATATTTTTGTTAATAAATACTCCTCTACACGTCTGCAAATATGACATTTTATACATAATTCTAATTAATCGTTTCTGTATAATAAATGCATCTTGAATTTTTGAATTGGATGCCCAAAAAATAATACCAAATCTCAATACAGCTTCAAAATTTGCGAAATACAAAGTTCTTCTGGCCTTTTCATTAATATATTTTAAAACAATGCGAAAACAATAACATACTTTATTTAATTTCGCACTTAGATTCTCTATATGCTCTGTCCAATCCAAAAACTCATTTACGTGTATCCCTAAAAATTTTGTTGTCTTTTGAACATTTAACTGTTTATCATTAATGTGAATTTCTTCAGGTATAATATTTTTGTTCTGTTTCGTTCTAAAAATTAATATGTTTGTTTTATCTACATTAACTATTAACTTATTCATGTCGAACCACTGTTTAGTTATATTAAACACATAATTGCCAGATTCAATTAGCGCAGGAATTTGACATGCTCCCACTAACAGATTTGTGTCATCGGCGTATGTTGATAGACCGGTCTGAGGATTTACTTCAAAATTTAAATCATTGACAAAAATAATAAACAAAATCGGCCCTAAAATACTACCCTGCGGGATTCCTAAGGTGTTAGGTAATATATCCGATTTGCAATAACTATTTTCATTTTTTACCGAGACTCTCTGTGTTCTGTTAGTGAGATAGGAGGTAAACCATTTTAAAGCATTGTTCCTGATGCCATACAAATGCAATTTTTTGAGGAGCAGTGTTCTATCTAAACAATCGAATGCTTTTGACAAGTCTAAAAATATTCCCAGAGCCATTTCTCCCTTCTCTAATATTTCCAAAATTCTTCGCGTAAACTGAAAAATAGCCGTTTGAGTAGAACACCCTGCCAGATATGCATGTTGATTTTCTGAGAATAGAACACAGTCCTTCATAAATGTCATTAATTGGTCGGCCATTGATAGTTCAAATAGTTTTGAAAACCCGGAAAGTAAGCTTATAGGCCTATAATTATTCATGTCCTTGGTATCCCCTTTGTTTTTATAGAGCGGTTTGATTAAAGCTAGTTTTAAGTGATCAGGAAAAATGCCTTCTCTTAAAGAGTTATTTATTAAAAAGCATAGCACATCGACAATTACCGGAACAATTAGTTTAACAATACTAGTGGGAATTTCGTCATCTCCAGCGCTATGTTTATTTTTAATTTTTTTTGACAACAGTATGACTTCATTTGATGTTACTTGTTTTAGAACTAAAGACTGTTCATTTGGTGTTATTTTTGAGTTCCAATGAATAGGATTACTTTCTTTTAATAGTTCGGGTACTACATTCAGTAAAAAACTGTTGTAGTTATTGGACATATCTTCAATACTTTTACTTATTGTCGATGTACTTACTTTAGGATTTTTAGATATATCGCTAAAAATAGACCACATACATTTATTTTTATTGTCCGAATCTTTAATTCGCCTTTCATAGCTTTCAGACCTACACTTTATCAACATCTCATCATATTCCTTTTTTGCCACTTTGTAAATTTCTTTGTAAACATCATTCTGCTGTTTTAACACTAAAAGTATATCTACCCTATCTTTTAAAACCCTGACCTGTTCATTATTTCTAAAAATAAACTTTTTTGTTTGTTTTTGGTGTATTAACTTTTTAGGAAAACTGTGGTTAAAAATTGGTACGAATATATTCATAAACGTCGCCCATTGACTGTTTACATCGGATCTCTCAGTATTAAAAACATCCATCCAATTTTCTTTATCTAACTTTTTAATAAATTGTTGTTTATTTTCATCTGAGAAAAATCTTTTATAAACTAAAACTACATCTTGTTTTTTTACATTTAAAAGTAACCTTTTGAGCTGTGTGATCTGATATGATGGTGTTTATAATACTGGTTTTAATTTGATTATTTTGGATATTAGTAAAAATGTTGTCAATACAACTTTTTGACGTTGAAGTTAACCTAGTATTATATTTAATTGTGACATATAACTGAAAAGAACTCATTATAGACAAAAAAGTGGTTCTATTAGTGTTATTTTCTATAAGTTCAATATTAAAGTCACCTGCAATAAACACTTTTTTTGCTTCATCCACTAGCTGTGACAGCATCTCCTCCACTTTTTGGAAAAAGATGGCAGTATCGCCGTTCGGAGGCCTATAAATTGTAATTATAAGAAACTGCTCATTTTTTATGGAACACTCCACGGCGGCACACTCAAATTGTCCACTTACTGCTAACTGGTTAATTCTTCTCCGAACTCTGAATTTTATTTTTTTTTCTACATACACAGCTACACCTCCGTATCCTTCATCTCGACAAAATGATGTCGCTAGGATAAAATTGTTTATTACAAAGGACTCTAACTGTTCTGCCTTTTTCCAGTGTTCTGACAGACACAAAAATTTGCATTCCGAATGTTCTTCTAACAAATGATTTAGTTGATCTAAGCAATTTCCGATGGATTGTACATTTTGGTGTATAATACTGGAGACTTCGGTAAGCTGTGCATTCTTTTCACTGCCTTTCTCAACAACATTTGTACTCTTTGTTTCGGTTTCATCTACCTCGATAAAAAATCACTATAATTAATACTATTCTTAAATCTAGCTAATCTTCTTTGGTACACAGGGCACTTTTTGTGTCTGGCAGAATGATTTTTTTCGCTAAAATTAAATTTCTGGCAATTCGGACAGAGGTAATTTTTTTCACTGCATTCTTGGCCTTCATGATCTCCACTGCATTTAAAACAGCAAAATTTCTCTTTGCAGTACTTGCACACATGATCGAAACCGCAACATTTAAAGCACATAGCCAAATTCAAGTACTCTTGAACATATACTTTTACCAAGTCAAAATAGACTGTTTCTTTTTTCAGAAACCACTTTGCTATGCTAGGTGGAGCTTGAAGAACCCAATTTTCCTTCCCCGGATTTCGACATTGTTTTTTGGTAATCACTTTAATTTTATCAGATATGCTATACCCCAATTCTGCTACAATTTCATTATTTAATGTTTCTAATTCCATAAGAAATTCACTATCTGAAAAACCTTTATTTATGCCATTTATCATGAACATTGGGTCATTGCCCTGTGACTCTTTAATAGTTATGTTTTCTTTTTCTCCTATGATCTTTTTTAATTTCTCTTGTTGCTGTTTGTGAAAGCTTTCAATAATAACTGCCCCATTTTTTGTCTGCTTTATACTTTTGAAACCTTTTCCTACATCCTTCGTATATATTTCACTCTTTATTTGTTTGAGTGTCTCTTTTGGATCGCTAATATTGTCGATTCTTATGACCATCTCGTGCCGTTTTACTGTAGGAGGTGTTTTCCATTGTTCGGAATGGTGTGGCTTCTCTTTTAGGCTGGCCTCTTTACTGTTATTTTCTTGTAAAATCTCTGAGTACTGCTTTTTGATTGGGTCTGGAATTTTTTCCCTATTAATATCTTTACCTATGTAGTCCAAGTTATCCACCTGTTTCAAAATGTCTTGAGTAACTAATTGATTTTTTAGCATTATATTTTCTTTTTCTAAGCTACCATATTTAAAAACTATGATTGTAATTAATGTATGCATATTTGTATGTACCTGACTTAAATTTCCTGTATTTAATATGCTTTCCTCTTTATTTACAATTTCATCTATTTTGTCTAAATTATCAAATAGCTGAAGAATGATATCTTCTGTAATATCAAACTTTTGTGGCTCATCGTGATTCCTATCGAACTGTCTTCTTTTATGCTCCTGTGTGTCAGGACTGGTCTCAGATCTTTGTCTTTTACTAGATACCTGTGTGACACTATTTTCATCGGGATTATTTTTAGGCGAAATTTCAGTTACCGAATTTGTTTTAATAACTTCTGGATTATTTCTATTGGAGAAAATATTTTCCATGACTTTTGATGACTCCTGTACATTTAAAATATCAGAGGTAGTTTTATTTGCTGGAGGTGTTCTAGTAACAGAATGCCGTGGTTTAAATATTAAATTTTCATTAATTTTTACCTTTTCAGTGTTTTCCGTAAAAATAACGTCTGGTCCGCTAAAACTCTCTTGGGACGCGCCAGTCGGATTCTCCTCGGTTGTTTCTGCCTTTGCCTTATCAATTGGTTTTTGCAACTTCTGTTTATCGCCGTAAGTTTTTTGTGGCACTTGAAATTCCGTATGATTTCTATTCCTAAAATTAGCAGAGCCTACCGAATAACTTCTAAGACCTTTTTTTCTTATTTCACTGAGATTTTTAAGTAACTTTTCTTCATCTTCTCTTTCGTCACCCATTAGGGCAACGTTAGAACTATTTGTCAACAATTAGTTCGCACTTAAAACTCTAAAAATACCGATCTATCGCAGGACGTAAAGTATTCACTTGCTGCTACTACTTGATTGACGACCAACTAGTTCTCCAAGCAAGAAAGGAAAAGGGAGTACTTGACTCTCTTACCTTAGGGCTGAAAGGTACTCAAAGACGAGTCTATCGTAATGAGGACATACCAAAGGATGTGCGTGACATTTTTCATAAAGCACGGGATCATAAAAATCATGGTTATGAATATATCTGGTACAATAACAGTAGAGTACTATATGTCGAAAGACTGCCACATCTGAAGTAGTGGAACTGAAGAGCACCGAACAGGTTGATAAACTAAAGTCAGCTATCTTAATTTCTTCAAATCAACGGGATAACCAACAGATGGAAAATGATTTTTTTTCTGCATAAGTTGCCATTTTCTAATGACAAACATTTTATGTTCTGTGTGCCAAAATGGCTATGTATTATAGAAGTGTGACTGAATATAATGGAGATAAGGCAGGGAGTCAACTGAACATTCTCCATCTTAATGCAAGCTCTTTGCGAAATGAAATTGATGAGATTAAAACTCTAATATCATCTTTTAGTGTGGAAGTTTCTTTGATTGTAGTTACCGAAACATGGGTGTCAGAGGATCAACAGCAGTATTATAACATTCCAAATTATCATTCTGTATATGCTAGCAGGAAGCAACGTGGTGGAGGATGTGCTATATTTTTGAGAGATAATTTTAAATACAAAGTAATAAAAGTCACTGAAAAGGAGGGCATTTCGTTTCTTCTGGTGCATTTGTTGCAAGTCAACAAATATGTAGGAGCTATACATAATCCAAGGGGTACCAGGGACATGGTTGGCCATACCACACTTCTTGAGGAGGAACTTTCCAGGCTTAAATCTCAAAGGAGGTATTTCTGATTGGTGATCTGAACATTGACCTGTTGTCAAATGGCCCTGAGGTGCTACTTTATAAAGAAATGTGTCTAAGTAATGGCCTAAGATTCTGTAATGAACATATTCCTGCCCGTAACTATTCAACACTTATTGATCATGTCATGACCAATTCTACTGTGCAGTCTGCTCTGGCTGTAATTCAACATCCTCTAAGTGACTATGACATCCAAATGTTACACATAAAGTATGTCGTCTCATAAAATAGACACAGAACATACACAAGAAAATTTGTGGATTATGGAGCCCTGAGAATTTCACTAAACCACTTAAACAACAATTTCTCAGAAAATCTAAGTGTTAATGAAAATTTCAATCTCTTGCTTGATTGTTTTACAAAAAACACTACATATACAAAGAAAACTGTTAAAATTCGTAAGAATAATAAACCTTGGTATATTGATAATGATGGTGAGTTGGCTAGTGCATTACTAGTAAGAGATTTCTACTATAGGAAACACAAACGCTTTCCAGAAAGTATAAATCTTTATATGAGATATAAAGAAATGGAAAAAAATGTTAAGGATCTTGTTTAAAAAGCAAAATTCTGTATTTTGAGAAACAGTTCAGTGAAGCTCATGGTAGTGCAAAAAAAAACCTGGAAAGTTATCAATAACATTTAAAAAAATAACAATGCACGTTGCACAAGCAATAATGAGGCTGTGATAAAAACAGACAGTGGTACAGTGAAGGGTACAGACATGTGTGAATATATGAATTCATACTTTGTGAACATTGGGCAAGAGTTGGCAAGTAATTTACCATCTGTAAATCGTGAAATGGGACTAGAATCAGCAGCTCCTTCAAACATGTTCTTCTTACCAGTAACGGAGAATGAGGTGAGTCAGTTGATTGACAGGATGGATGCATCAAAGGCTACGGGTGGGGATAATGTAGATGTACAAACTATACAAAAGTGTAAAGAAAAGGTGACATCAGTTCTCTGTAAGATCATAAATCAGTCTTTGTGCAGTGGTAGTGTGCCTGATGGCATTCAAGTAGCAAAAGTGCGCCCTCTGTTTAAGGACGGTGATAAGGACTGTGTTAATAACTTTAGGCCTATTTCAGTTCTTCCAATTATATCTAAAATTTTTGAAAATGTAGTTAATGAGCGTCTTCTTGATTATCTAAACAACATTGACTTTTCTATAAGTGTCAATATGGCTTTCTTGAGTCTAGTGACACAGCATCTGCTACTGTTGACTCAATATCAGAAATTCAAACCCAGATTGATTCTGGAAATAAAACTGCTCTAGTGTCACTGGACCTGAGTAGGGCATTTGATACTGTTGATCATAAGATACTTGTACAGAAATTGGTGCTTTTCGGTGTTCGTGGCATCTGTTACAGTTGGTTCTTAAATTACTTGCAAAATAGAGAACAATTTGTTAAAATTAATGATTATGAAAGCTCAAAACTTAGTATAGAGTGCGGAGTGCCCCAGGGCTCCATTCTAGGACCTACACTATTTTTGGTATATGTCAATTCGATCTCTAAATTAAGGCTTAAAGGTAAAATTAAACTCTATGCAGATGACACAATATTGATTTATTCTGATGGTTCTGCGATTAACATAAGAGAAAATATAAAACATGACCCAAATTTAATAGAGAACTGCCTTAATTCTCATAAACTATCTTTTAATGTTAAAAAATCTTCATATATGTTTTTTCATAGCAAATCAATTGATCCTTTTTGGAAATAATGCCTCTTTGTTGTATTCTGATGTATTTAAATACTTAGGGTTATATGTTGATGAAACTCTATCCTGGGAAGAACATTTAAAAACATTAAGAAGTAGATTGTTGGCTCCAATAGGCATATTAAGGTGACTTAGTTATACTGTTCCCAAATACCTGCTCAGATCAGTGTACTTTTCTCTTATACGTTGCCACCTGCAATATCTTGCAATTCTATAGTATTCTACTAACAAGAAATTTGTTGAACCATTACAAATTCTATAAAATTTGTATGGTCTTCCTCTTAGGTATAGTAGTAAACACCTCTATGTAAATTTTAATATATTTCCCATTGCCAATGTTTATAAATATCAAGTATCAATATATATACATCAAGTTATCTTAATAATCTAACACTTAATTTTCGTAGTGATATTCATCACTATAACACCCGACATCATGGTGATGTTGATCTGGCTCGTGTTTCATCAATTAAAGAGCAAAATAGTATATTCTTTAAAGGTGTTCACATTTCCAATTCAATATCTCCAAGTATAAGGCATTTAAACATAGTTCCTTATATTAAAGGCCAAAATGTATTTTAGACCTAGTCCTGATTGATGGGTCTCCCAATGTCTCACCACTACTTTCACTACTTTGACTTTAATTTATTTTAATTTGTATATATATTGGTGTGTTAATGGATATGTCATTACACACCAAATCTGTGATATAGTATATAGGTAATCTTCATGTTTGACGAAATGTAAATGAATAGGCTGTAAGTAGTAGTAAGAGGATGAATCCGCATAGAATTGTCAATTCTCTGAATTTTTTAAAAATAAATATATTTTCTTTCTTTCTTTCCTTCAATTTTTGATTTGGCCGTTCCTTTGTTTCACGGTCACAAGCATAAATCTTCATATCCTGTATGGTATACTGGCGAAATTAGGAAATTGTTAGGTTTAAAGTCTACCAAACATAAAAAATGGATCCACACTAAGAGTCCTGCTGATTATGAGGATTTTAGGAGTATTAGGAGGGTGGTTAAGGCATAGATTGATCTTGCCTATAAGGAGTATATATATCTAAGACTGAGGCATCTATTAAGAATGATCTTAAACAATTCTGGAAATTTATCCACCTAAAACAAAGCTCTACGTATAATTGGTTCTATGATCTATGATGATTCCAGTGTAGAGGGTCCTGAAAATATTGTAAAAGCCTTCTCTGACTTTTTTAAGAGCCTTTATGTTAAATGTGTGATGCGATTCCTCACCAAGAATATAATGTCAGCACGTCGGATAGTATCTTACTCCAGAATGTCACTGAGGTAATAAGTGCTTTAAAGGAATTACAAAACAAAGAGCCTGCTGGCCCTGATATAATACCTTCATTTCTTTTACGAGACTGTGCATTGGTGTTAGCTGCACCACTTTTGTCGATATTTAACTTATCTCTTAGAACAAATATGATCCCTGAGAAGTGGAAAATAGCTAAAATTTGCCTAATCTCTAAGTAGCAGCATAGAAAACTATAGACCAGTTTTAATCTTCTCTAACTTTTCGAAGGCCTTTGAAGTTTGTGTGCATAACAAATTGTCTTATCAACTTAAACATTTAATTTCATAAAAACAACATGGCTTTTTTCAAAAAAAATCTACGGTGGGCATATGGCATGCTTTTTGCAAATAGTATATCAAGCAATTAATAAGAGGGGGCAGCTAGATGTGCTGTACACAGACTTCTCTAAGACTTTTGACCGGCTGGATTATGGTTTGTTAGCTCGAAAGTTGGCATTGGTTAATTTTCATTCCAATCTTGTTGCATTTTTCACTTCTTAATTAAAAAATAGGCTTCATTATGTTGAATATAATGGCTTTAAATCAATGTTTTATTTAGCATCAAGTGGTGCACCCCAGGACAGTAACTTAGCCCCAATGTTATTCACTTTATTTATCAATGATATTGTGGACCTTGTTGAATGCGATTGCCTTTTATTCGCGGATGATTTGAAGCTTTTTTGCATCATAGATTGCCTGGAAGATTGGCTAAGGCTGCAGGGGGATATGAATAGAGTCCTTGAGTGGTGTGAAGGAAACAAATTACTCCTAAACTGCTCTAAGTGCAAAAAGAAATGATTTAATTCCATTCTTAATCCAGAGATCCTGTTTCCTTATATTCTCAATGACTCTCGGCTGCTTGACTGCAGTTCGATAAGAGATTTGGGCTTTGAAGTAAATAAGAAGCTTACATTTAACAAGCACATAACTCAGCTCACTGGCTTTGCTTTAAAGTCCCTTGGGTTTCTGGTTAGATCTTATTCGCAGTTTGAAAACATGTCTAGTCTGATTCTACTGTATGATTCTATGGTTAGGTCTAAGATATTATATGGCTCTGTGCTGTGGTTTCCCATATACAATGTTTATGTTTGGAGTTAATGTTGATATGTTAATAGGTTGGAGTTTGTACAGCGTAGGTTTTTGAAATACTTCTACTTTAAAGTTGATTGGGTATACTCCGAGAGAGGTATTGAGCAGGCATGTCTCCTGGAGAGATTCAATTATTTATCACTAAAGCTCAACACTGTTCTATCCAGTCAGATGCTTTTATACAGGCTGTGCAATAATGAAATGGATTGTTCTGTACTTTTAAGCAAGTTACCTTTCTGTGCACCTCCCGCCTAACACCAGGAGACATCACCTGTTTTATCCTCCAGTCAGTTTGACTAATTTGTGTGGTAAAGCTCCTTTATATATGGCATGTAGATGGTTCAACCAGATAAATATTTTTGATGATGATCTCTTCGGTAACTCAGAATGTTTTTAAAACAAAAATAGGTTCCTCTGTAAATATTATAGATTTTTGATTTGCTTGTGATTTTATTCGCTGTGCTTATTTTTTTAATTGTTTACTAGTTTTAATTACTATGAGTGTTGTAGCTACTGTGTGCTTTTATCTCTTAAAGTGCCCATAAATGTATTTGTATTTTATTTATATATCTTTTAGATTGTCTTGTAATTGGTATTTTCCTGTTGGACAATAAACGATTTAAATTTTAAAATTATTTCATCAGCAAAAATTAATGAGGTAGTATTAAATTGCTGCTTTTGATATGATTTTGAGCTTCTCATGTGGTCTTAAAACCCAAACTAACCCCAATTCCTTCAAATAATAATAATACCTAAATAAATATATTACAGAACAAATTCTGGAATCGATTCTGTCGCACGACGCGTGCAAAAACGGCCTGCCCTCGATCGACGGTCTCCTGGACGACCCGTTTTTCGCTCGGGTGCGTCTTAACTTGACGGAGGGAGACCGTGCCCACTTCAAAATTCCCACCGTTGCCAAAGAACATTTAATAACCGTCGTGCTCAAAATAGAGGAACGACTCAAGGGCGAACAGAAGGTGGTCAGGAGCCAAAAACGTCTGACCAAGGTGCAGGAGATGATGAGCAGCGAGGAGGAGAAAAAGAAGCATCGGACTAGGCTGGTAAGTAGTTAGTTCTGCCTAAAAATATGTTTAATCGAATTCGCTTTCTAAATAATATAGGTAGGTTGAATATGTTACTTATTTTTAAACTGACTGCCAGTTTTCGATCAAATTATTTTGAGAGGTTGAACTAAATGGTGAACGTTGATTCTAATGCAAGGCACTCCAACGATTGCGTCACGATTTAACTGTCATTTTTCAGCGTCACTTAAAGGAGCAAAAAAGCAAAGACGGCACCAGTAAAAGGAACGGGAATCTTTTGGAAAGGTGCGACAGCGTCAACAGTAGCGCGGCCACTTCCGTAGGAACCGCTACTCCACCTTCAGCGACAGGTTAGTAAACATCTTCACACTAACATTATTAGAGTGATTCGTGCAATTCCTTTATTTTAAAAAAAATTATTTGTGTAATCATGGTCATGTATTACGGTTTGGGCTCTGTTTTTACCTTCGGTTATAATCAAGTTGTTATCTTTGTCTGGACTTCGTTGTTTAAAATTGCATTAAATTCAAATAGAAAAACGTAGGACATCTTTGCCGAATTGCTATTTCATCTGTTCAGAATCTCACGTATTAGTGTAGTGGATTTTGACATTATTTCAAATATTTCTTTTTTTTTTAAATCATCATGCGGCGTGCATTTAAGTGTTGCAGTAAACCATTTACTAATTATTGCTGCGCTAATTGTTGCTCCGTTTTCCATCCCAGCTGCATGGAACGGAACATGTCCATAATTAAACCGAATGGTCACAAAATATTGTGAACTACTTAAAAGCATTAACTAAATATCACCCTGTCGTAAGTTCGAACTGGAACTTGACAAATGTTATATAAACATTCACTGTTAATTATAAACAACTTGAGCGGTCGACGGGAGCGATTTTAATCCTTAATGATGCAGCCATCAGCATTTTGTGACATATAAATACGCTGGCAAACGCAAAGTTCATCAGGCTTTCGGGTCTCTCGATTCCGCTCAGTCTAGTTGTGGTACAGCACACAGGTGCGTACACTTCTAGCTGTTCTATCCCACAACCCCCATATTTGAGAACACCTATGCACAGGCATAGGGCGATCAGGTCCTTACCTAACCTGGATGAACGTATGCACAAGTATACGGCATTCGGGGGCTACTAAAAGTATAGAGAGAGTCGAATTTACGAGTGAAGTATCAGAATTGCCAGTAAAGGGATAGTTTTCGGGCAGTTTTAAAAAGTAGTGAAAGTGCCTTAGCAATTTGTGGCAAACTTAAACCAGAAAGACTTACCTTATAAATATCAGAACAAATACATAAACACACAGTGTAGTGTGTTCAGCGGCAACGTTGCTTGTGTTATTGTTTACATTTGTCAGTAACTTTAGTGAAAAATTCGGTTTAATTCATGGAAAAGACTTTAAAGGTGTTTGTAAGCCTGGATGTTGATGTACAAATGAAGAGAGTGAGTTTCTGTGTGGAAATATTAACAAAGCTTTACTGAAAACGTGTGGTCTTCTGATCAAGTACCAGGCGCTGTTGCCAACTCATGTGGAGCATTTTTCCTATGCCTGAGGAGAAGTAAACATGGGTGATACTGAATGCATAAAGTGCAAGCAAAAGCAAAACAAGAAGGAAAAAATTTACGTTTTTGCCTGTGATTCTTGCAAAACATATTATTGTGGAGATTGTTCCGGATTATCTTCATCTGAAATAAGATGCATGCCTCTTGCAGAACGACAACTCAAATATTTTTGTAAACACTGTAGAAAGAATGATTTTATAGTGTCTTAAAAACACAATTCTAGATAAAACTACAATTATAAATGATAAACAAATGATAATTGATATGCTGCAGCGACAAATAAAGGACATGGAAGGCACAAAATCATACGCAAGTGTTGCTTCTGCTCCTGCCCTGCAGCAACCATCAACACGACCTCATAGTCCTAAGAATCCGGTGCTTGTTAAGCCGAAAAAATGCAAGATGCGGAAGTTACTAAAGCCGATCTTCAATTAAAAATTAAGCCGAACGAGTTGAATGTTAGCATTAAAACTGTTAAGACTGCAAAAAGTGGAGTTGTGGGGATCAACTGTAGTAGCGAACAGGAATCCCAAAAGTTGTTGAAAACTATACAGGACCGAGACACGGAGGAAAAATACACAGTGGAGCTGGCAGAAATGAAGAAACCAAGATTCAAGATTATTGCGACAACAAAAAATATGAACATGGAAGATATTACCAACTGTTTGAAACAACAAAACCAGTTTATCCAAGTTGATGATGACCTAAATATAACATTCATAAAGCCAATAAAAAACAACAAATCTATTGTTTTTGGCGAATGTTCTGGGGACCTGTTTGGCAGACTAATGGCATGTGGGAAGGTGTTCATATCATGGGAACGCTGTCCAATATACGAAGATATTCGAATACCTAGATGCAAGAATTGTTTTGCGTATGATCATAGAGAAGCATACTGTAAGAATAAACTTTCCTGTACTTACTGTAGTCTAGAGCACAAATCTGAAAATTGTCAAAAGGTCTTTAAAAAATGTTGTAACTGCACTCGAGCAAATGAGAAGTACAACTTAAATCAAAATGTTGAACATGAAGCGTTTTCTTCTGAGTGCCCTACATATAAATATTTTTTGCAAAGATATAAATCGACTATGTCTCTGTTGTTTTTTATTGATAAAAATTCTTTTTTATTTCTGGATTTTTTTATGGATATTGCTAATATTCTTGATTCACTAGAAACTGAAAATGATTTAGAACAGTTGCAAAAAGTCTTAGAAGTGGATGACTTTAGGACCAAAGTTAAGGCCAACCAAAAGATTCTAGATATTTTGCACTTTAATGTATGTAGTGCTTCCAGACACTTTGATGAGATTCTAATATTTTTGCAAACTTGTAACCTACAAAATATTGACATTCTGATTCTGGGCGAAACCAGGAACAATTGTTCACCAGACCAGTTTAATATCCCCGGGTTTTCCACCTTCTTTAATAATAGTACCCTAAACCAAAATGATGGACTTCTGATCTTCATAAACAATAAAATTAACGTTGACATTAAACGCACTAAAACAACGTCTTCACATGTCACCTTAACAGAGATTGGGTTTGAGATTGATAATATGTCTTTTAATGTTGTAACTTGTTATAGATCACCCTCCACTTCAGAACAAAATTTTGTAATTGATTTAGAAAACTTCTTAGCTAACCTATAGAATGGAGATTTTACAATATTCTTGGGTGACATAAATATAAATATTTTGAACCATGATCTGGCTATTGCAAATAGCTACTTGACCGCACTTATGTCTCTGAGATACAAGTCATATATAAATACGCATACAAGAGTTACAACGGATACCAGGTCATGTATAGACCATATATTTGTTAAACAAAACTTAAACAATGCCAATTTGAACCTATTTTCTGCAGTTGTTAATAACAATACAACAGATCACTACCCTATATATCTACAAATATGCAAAAGTATCCAAGAAAAGCCAGAGCCCTTTCAAAAAACCATCGTAAATTTCGATCATTTAAGATTTAAAAATTTAATTAGTCAAGAGTCTTGGATTTCTGTTTTGACTAGTAATGTGGCAAATACAGCGTGTAACTTATTTTATAAAACTTTTATAGGTATATTCAACAAGTGCAAAACAAAAAAAGTGATAAAAATTGGAAAGCATGTCAAAATCAAACCTTGGATCACAAATGCTATTATAATTTCTATAAAACACCGTGACCAATTAAAGAAAGATTTAATTAAAAATAGGAACAATGATCTACTTATTCAGACATACAAAACGTATAGGAATCATTTAAAAAGGATTATAAATGAAGCCAAAGCCAGATATTATCGCGAAACAGTGGCGGCTCGTCATTGGACGCAGGTGAAGCGCCGCGCGCCGCTTCACCTACATTTTCTAAAATTTCATTACTTTGAAGTAAAAATATTTTTAATTAAATAAAATTTTTATAATCTAAATTTCTAATCAAAATTAGTGCGATAATACTCATAAAAGATAATTAACTATAAAACGTAGCGCGCTGAATAACTTGTCATAAGATCGGCCGGTGCGGGCGGTTTTCTACACTCGAAACACGTGGGAATCGCAAACAGCAAGATCAATAATTGCACTGCAATATACAGATTTATTTACGGTGGTTGCTATGGCAACGGGTGAAGCAGACATGCTAGATACGTGAGCTATTTATAGAACGGAAGCAGCCCGACAATGCGACTCCGACAGGTTCTTATGTTAATATTAAATTCAGTTCACAGTCGTTCGGAAGCAAATTTGCATCACGTCGTTGTCGCGCATTGTTTTACGAAATGTTTCCATTGTATGATCCGATCTGCATCTTGTTAGAAACACCATTTTCCAGGTTGAAAACAATGATAAAAGAGACTTTTTAAATACGGAGGGACCTAAGCCTTTCCTTTAAATAGAGAAACAAGTAGTAAAATCAAGAGAGAGAATTTTCGTTCGTAGGTTTCGAAATCTGATCTGAGTATTCTGATTATAATTGGTTGTATGGAAGTGTTTATTTAAAGAAACTATATTGTATGCCACTATGCCCTGTTTAAGTGTAGGTGGAAAATCGAGCGTTTGGAATAAAGACGGATTTAACATTTTTCGGAATGTGACAAGGGATTGTAGTAGGCATGAAGCTTCTTCGGACCATATTCACTGTGCATTATCATTTGCGAAGTTAAAGAAAAGCCTCACTACAAAATCGAAGAATAGACCTTATATTTAAAAAGTATATGGGAGCAGTCAAAATAACTGTACGCGAGAGTGTGGGTAAGTTAGTAATTCTATTATCTTTTTGATATTATTATAAATTGGTGGCGGCGCTCATGGTATATTATTTCTCGCAGGTATCGTCACCGCAGGACTTTTGGGCGTGGCCCTAAAAATTTTTCGCCTACGGCGCAGTTTTGCCAGCGGCGCTAATTGCGCTTCACCTATTCTTGCCTACACGAGCCGCCACTGTCGCGAAATTGTAAATTGTAACAAACGTGACATGAAAAAAAATATATAAAGTAATCAACGAGGCCACAAACACAAATAAAAATAAAATCAGTGACATTAACATACTAAGTAGCAATAAAAAACCGTTTATAAATACAAAACAGATGGCAAACTATTGTAATGAATTTTTTACAAAGATAGGAAAACAAATGGCTGCCAAAATAAAAGTACCTAAGAAACACAATAGCTTTGAAAGTGGCCGCGTTACTCAGAACATGTTTCTAAAGCCAGTTCATAAAAACGAACTGATTTTACATATAGCGTCACTAAAAAACAATAGTTCTCCAGGGTTTGACGAAATTGGCACAAAATTAATAAAAGACCATCACTTATACATTATTAGTCCGCTTATGCACGTCATAAATCTAATCTTTCTTCAGGGAACTGTGCCAAATGACTTTAAAAAGTCTGTAGTGGTCCCAATTTATAAGTCTGGAATGGTAATTTTCGACCGATAAGTCTAATTAGTACGTTTGCCAAATTGTTCGAGAAATGTCTTAAAGACAGACTACTTAATTTTTTTACATCACACAAACTTTTGAATAAAAATCAATTTGGCTTCCAAAAAGGTGTTGGTACTAATCATGCTATATTTAAACTTGTTGATTCTATCAAATCTCACCTGGACGGACGCAGAAAGTGCCTGGGTGTCTTTTTGGACCTTGCAAAGGCTTTCGACACAGTGCCTCATAAAAAGCTATTGGATGTGCTAGAGCACTGCGGAGTAAGGGGCACTGTGTTGGACGTCTTTCCCAGTTATTTGGAGGACAGAACACAACAGGTTAGAGTAAATAACATTTTGAGTGACTATCTAACGATCCATTTGGGCATCCCCCAGGGCACTGTTTTGGGGCCGCTCCTGTTTATCATATACATACATTCATTACTGAGGAAAAAGAATTAAAGGCTTAATTATATCATATGCGGATGACACGGTTTTGGTATTTGCTGATGATAGTTGGGAGCGGGTAAAAACTAAGGCTGAACTGGGTATTGGAATGGTGAAGGAATGGTTGGACTTTAGCGAATTAACCCTTAACATAGACAAATCAAAATATATTGCATTCTCTCTTACTGATGTGAACAGACCTAATTTCAACTTTTTACAGCTTTTAACAGGATTAAAAATAAATGAAGTTAATTACATCAAATATTTAGGTGTTATAGTTGAACTTGAAGTGGTCTAAACATGTTGATGGTTTGGTTGTTAGAGTTAGAGGGCTAGTCTTCAAATTTTATGAGTTACGTAAATTTATGAACAAAAACTTACTTATATCCATCTATAAAGCTTTGGTGGAGCCTATTCTACAGTATGCTATAATTGTGTGGGGTGGTCTGTACATGAACTCTCTTGAACCTTTGAATGTCGTGCAAAATTATATTTTAAAAGTCATATTTCAGAAAGAAAAACGATTTCCTACTGAACAGCTCTATGACGACAACACTCTTAACATCAGAATGGTATACTTTTATAACATTTGTCTCTTTCTGTACAGTAGCAATGACTTACAAACAAAAGTTGAGCACGCGTACCAAACTAGACAAGTAACCAATCAGAATTTGATTGTTCCTTTTTACAGAAAGGATGGTAACCAGAGATTTATTACAAGCCTAGCCCCCAAAATATACAATTCCTTGCCAACTAACATAAAAAATATTTCTAAATATCATGCATTTGCCAAAAAGTGTAAGCCACTCATCTACAGCAACTATAAAACATTTTCTTGAACTGTTGTGATTCTCATTGCTTGTGTGTTGTGTGTGCTCTTGAATTTTTCTTAATTTTTTTTTTACTTTTTTCCCTCAAACTTTTCATCCTTCACATTGTATCTTTTAACTTTAGTACATGCAGGTTGTAACGTAAACATTATTTGACATTATTATAATATAAGAAAATAATTTTCCAACTAACATTTTTGCACATACAGATTGCTAGTAATCTAGGTGCAATAACCCATTTAAGTAGCTGAAATTGTAAATGTTGCAATTTATTGTATTGTAAAACTATTGTAAATTATGTGAATAAAAACTGAGTAAACTGAGTAAAAAGACAACTCCGCTCACATAAACTTCATTAATAATAATTAATAAAAACTTTGAACTAAGCCTCCCTCGAGAAGACATGCATTTCATATTAATTGGCTATAGCGTAAACTCTTAATTCATCTATAATCTTAAACATGCCTTTATTAGTATATAGTCTAACCGTTGTTAAGTTTGTTTGTAAATAAACTTGTTATTGACTTGTTTATTATCTCTTCTCAACTTGACGTAGTGCGTTCCTAAATTTGAGCTACTCTCCTACACGTTAAGTAAGGCGTGGCGTCACAGTTAAAAAATACAAATAGTGACAATATTATGTTCCAACGAATGTGAGACAGCTTTTAATGGTAAAGCCGAATTCATTGACAAGACCGTGGCGCTTCAACGGGAAAAGGCACTACAAGACACTATTAATACCCTGAACAAAGAATGTTGAAGTTAAGGACGCCCATATATTACGTCTTAGAAGAAACACTAAGGCCTGTGAAGACGTGGTTTCAGAAGCTGAATCTAAGTTTACTGCTGAACTTGAGAAACAAAATAGATAGATTAATGATTTTATAGCTCAACTTATCAATTTTGAACAGAATATTAACGACTTGCAGAAAGAGTTGGCCAGGAAAAAATCAGAAAAGGAAAAGTTAGCAATGGATTACAAAGAAATATCTAAGATTAATCGCAGTATGCTAACTACAATAGATGCCCTGGAAAAATCAAATGACAGCTACATGGACGAAGTAGAGTGCCTCAAGAAGAGGGTAAATAGTTTTGAGGTGGGCCTGGTTTCGGGAAATGTGCCACATGCCGAGACTTATAGTCTAGTACAGAAACGGAGAATTCAATCAAATCAAATCAAATCAAATACTATTTATTTTCAAAAATGATTGTAGCAATACAATATGAAAATCGTCATTGGATATAATATAAAAAGGTATGAATATATTGTCACGAGTAGCTTAGGGGGTAGCGCGTTTATTTAAAGAATAACTTCTCAGAGAAGAGCCTCGTCGCGATTAGTACAATGACGGGGTCTCAATGCTTCCTTTAATCTACCACTGGATGTTCTACTCGTGAGGACACGCCTTGTTTAGCGTGCCGGGGGGTAACTGAGGTAGACCGGGATCGCGTTACGTGGGGTAAGAAGAGATGATAAAGTAAGCACGTTTAGTTTATAACAATAACAATGTATTAACGATAAAACTTTAACAACAATTACTGGTCAGAAAAAATGAGATTCTATTATACCCGATTACTACGGTGCGCATGTTTTCTCGATTTGAGGTACTGTTTATAGGTCTTTGTTTACTGTCTTATAATTTATAGTTTTTCTTAAGGGTTGGGTTTTATTTAAGAGCACTAAGAGATTTCACTAAACTTTTTAACTGACTATTTAGACACTTGTCTTTCTAAACACTCTGACAAACTTCTTGTCAAGACTTTACTATGGAGGTTGTGCAACCCCTGGCCCTAGCAGTCGTCAAGTGACTAACCGGTACCAGGTTGGGTAGGAAAGGAATGGAACCTAAAGCAGTCGTATGACTAACTTTAGGAGCGGATAGAACCCAGGAGGCAGTCGTCAAGTGACTAACCTTGGGAGCTGGAGGTGAGACTAAGTCTGCCGAACTGAGGATTCGGTAGCGTATTTATATAAAACAAAGTGATGATCATTGCATGCATAAGGTTCAAAGTCGCTCCCGTTGATTGCTCGCGTTGTTTATAGTTTGCCTTTAATGTTTATATAACAATCTTCAAGTTCAAGTTCAAACTTGCGACAGGGTGATATTTATTTAGTAGCTTATGCATTTTAGTAGATTACAATATGTATACCTACGCACACTAACTCACACACACACACTCACCCACACCACACATACACATAATAACATATAATATACAAAAAAAATATCCATTATACGGACAATTCGTCAGGATAATAAAAGCTTAAGTTATTTGGCTTAAATAAGCCAAGTTAGAAAAAATCGTTTATAACATAGGGGCAAAGCTTTAACAACAATACTCTTACACTATGTTTAAAACATTTTGGATTATTTATACTTTGTATGTTTTTTGGTAAACTATTGTAAAGTTTTGTAGCAAAGTAACTTGGAGACTTTTCATATAGAGCACTACTATGTTTATAAGAAGGGCGATAGACATGATATAGATAACTACCGACCTATATCGATACTTAGTGTTTTTTCAAAAATCATTGAAAGGGCTGTCACCGAGAAAGTTTGTATGTTTTTAGAGTCTTTTGATATTCTCACTGGATCTCAGCATGGATTTCGTAAAAACAAGTCAACTGAAACCGCATGTATTGAATATGTACAATTGATTAATGATAATATGGATAAAAATGAGTGTACGATATCAATTTTTTTCGATTTGTCGCGTGCGTTCGATACAATAGACATTAACTTTGTGTCTAGCAAACTAGACGCGCTTGGAATCCGTGGCCCTGCCAATAATTTTATTATGTCTTTTTTAAGAAACCGTAAGAGTTTTGTGAAAGTGGAAAACTGCAAATCCGAAACCTTTGAAGTACATCGAGGTACTCCTCAAGGTAGTGTTCTTGGTCCACTGATATTTTTGTTGTATGTTAATGACATTCCCAAACATGTTCCTATCGGGTCCGTTTTTATGTATGCAGACGATACGTCTATTGTAGTATCTGATAAAGACTCAGAAACAGTTTTTGCCAAAGCTACAAATGTCTTGAGGAGCTTTAATGAATGGTGTCATAAGAATATGCTTATGATAAATTATGATAAAACTATAATTCTCGAGGCCCATAATGTCCGTAGGCAAGGTAAAAATTTTAATTTTAAAATAGGAAATACTGACCTAGAAACTAAATATTGTGTCAAGTGTCTGGGTACTTATATTGATAGGCATTTATTGTATAGTGATCATATAGATTACATATGCGGTAAAGTGTGCCGTGCACACTTTGCCATTGCTCAACTGAAAAACTCTTTTAACGAAAAAAACCTATTGACAACCTATTATGCTATGGTTTACTCACACATATCTTATAACATCGTCATTTGGGGACAATCATCGGATATAAACAGACTCTTTGTGCTACAGAAAAGAATAATTCGTCTTATTTTTAATCTACCATATAATTCAAGCTGTAGATTAATTTTCAAAAATAAAAAAATTCTCACTCTAACCTCCATATACTTGTTTAAGCTTTTAATGCACATTTACAAAAACAAACATCTATTTATTCTTAATTGCCATATACATGGTCACAATACCAGGAAAAAAGATACTTTTCGTTTAATCCGGCCCAACCATTCATTTTATCAAAAGTCGCCTATTTATGCACGTTGCAGCTTTTTTAATTTGCTTCCTGATGAAATAAAACTTTCTCCAAGTGATAGCATATTCAGAAAAAAATTAAAGGAGTTTCTCGTTGATCGCAGCTTTTATGCGCTGAACGAGTATGTTTTGGCTTGTAGTTGAATCGGCGTATTAGTTCGTCCAGCTCTCAAGTTTGTTTTTTATATACCTTTGTTTAATGTCACATATTTGTGAGTTGTATCCTTATCAGGGTATACATATTTCTTTGACGTGTCTTATTTATGTGTATATGTAACTGAAAGACAAATAAAATACTTTTACTTTTTACTTTTATGGTGATAAATTCTAAGTAAGTTCCCATGTCTGGTGTTGTAAGGGTTACCAACAGTCTGACAGTTTTGTTCAAATCTGGACAAGTTGTTTTTGATGAACATTACAGATCTAAAGATATATATCGCTGGGAACGTTAGAATGTCATGTTTAATGAAAGTTGGTTTACAAGATGTCCGTGGTTGTATGTAATAATTCTTTTTTGTAAAATAAATACTCTTTCTATATAAAAAGCATTTCCCCAGAAGATCACATTATATGATAACACGGAATACGCTAACGCATAGTAAACATTCATAAGGCTTTTTTTATCTAGTGTAGTTTTAAGGCGCATTATAGCATAGTAGGTAGAGTTTAGTTTCTTGCAGACATGCTCCACCTGACTTTGCCAATTTAGACTTCCATCTATTTTAATACCAAGAAATTTGGTTTCATTTATCACTGTTAGTTTGTTAGTTGCCATAACTATATCACCCAATTCATAGGAAGTTTTGTTGTTATTCGAAGAGAATTTTATGTAGACAGTCTTTTGGATATTGGCAATTAATTTATTTTTAGTACACCATTCGTTAAAATTAAAACATATTTGGTTTAATTTACAGTTAAGTTCTTCCGACGTATTTGCAGACACACAGACATTTTCATCGTCTGCAAACATAGCACAGCAATCTGCTTTTAAATTTTTGGGAAGATCATTTATGTATGTTAGGAATATTAACGGGCCAAGGACTGATCCCTGGGGAACTCCCTGTTTTACTTCAATAGTTTGTAACAATTTACGTTCCTGATGTCTTTTGGAAATATTCTAAGTTGCCGGCTAGGTGGCGAGTTTATTTTATTGGTTAGTAAGGATTTTTCATGGGCGCCAGAAATTCCTCAATTCTCAAAGAACGGTCAAGTATCACCAATAAAAGCTAACAAAAATCACTTGATAGACGTTGAGAACTGCAGAATCTCGTTCTTGCCGGAAATAAAAAATTTTCTTAAAAACAAATTTACAATAATTTTATTTCAATAAATACTATTAAAATGAACAGTCCAAATTACAACTTGGTTGAACAGAGTTCCTCTAGAGTTGAAAAATTAAATTGATGTTAGATTTTAGAAAAAAAAAACAATTAAACTATTAATCTTTGAAATTAGTCAAAACTTTAAAAATTCTGATCCAGCAGTGATTTTTTACGTTTGCAAATAAAATACTTAGCTAGATTAGACGTTCAACCCTGGTTGGACACACTTCTCTTCACCTCGTTCCCTTTTTCTCCAATTGCCTGTTATTTATTAGGTCTTTATGGGTAAGGATAACACCAGAGGACAAAAAACGTCTTATAGAGCTGATACGTCTAATGCTGCAATGGTACACTCGGTTGATGCTTGACTATCAATCCAAGCTTTTTGGCCAATTTCCGTGAAAATATGCAAACAGAAAAACTTGTTTTAGACCAGAATGTTGGTTGATATTAAACGAAAAAAATGAACAATAATGAACAGTAATTGAAACAATCTCATCAAAATATTTCAAACTCTTTTACTTAAGAATTAAATCTATGATCAAAAATTACAAGATTTGTAAATGAAGGATTAAACTATGATTTAAAAAACCAAGATTCGTCAATGAATCTGATAAAACTATGTTCCAAAATACAAGATTCGTTAATGAATGATTAAACTATGTTTAAAAATACAAGATTCGTCAATGAATCTGATAAAACTATGTTCCAAAAATACAAGATTCGTTAATGACTGATTAAACTATGTTCAAAAATACAAGATCATTAATGAATGATTAAACTAACTATGTTTAAAAATACAAAATTCGTCAATGAATCTGATACTCAAGTCTACTTCAAAAAAAATAATGATTAAATTTAACTTAAGCACACTTTTAAATAAGTGCCAAATAAATGAAAAGTCCCCAAAAAAGTTTATTTAAAAGAAAGGTTCTAAAAAATAAGCTAAATACTAGTCAAAAATTGATAGAAATATGATTACTTCAAAATTACAAATTAATAACTATGCAAATTCTTCCTAAGTCAAATTTATGCGATAAGAAAATTGTATGTGCTAAGATCACAATACAAAGCTGATCGACATTTCACATTATGTCACTGTTCTCCCATTTCATTCGTCAAAGTGAGCATTACGAGCCACAAGCAAAAATAAACCGAGCAAATTTAGCTACAAGTTTAGCAAGGAGCTAGGTTTACAAAGATAAAAGTTATAAATTTACCGTCGACTGTCGGTAGAGAGAAGAGATAAAAAAAATCCAAGGTGAGTTCTCAAAGAAATGCAATGATATATTTCATAAATTAGAAATAACAAAAGAGACAACTCACCTTAGACTTTCAGAAAATGGGGTATCCTATTCTCTCCACTGGCAGTAAACTGAAGGTCTATTGGCTACCCATCCGTTTCTTCCCAAAATTTGGCACAGCCTGCTTTAGTTAATTAAATTAACCTTTGAAAGTGACGGATTGGAGCCAGGAATTAGCGAAAAACATAAAAGACCAACAGAACTCGGTTATAAAGTACGGTTAGTTAAAAATTCTCCTTGCCAACTTCAACTACGCAGTTAAATGTTCCTGTAAAAGTTAACGAAATTTACGATAAATATACCAAAATAGATTGGGCAGGGTCCACTAAGATCATTTATTCAACAATACTTTATAAAAAGCCCAAGACGGCTCAGAACAATGATGAATACAATTTCTAAATCTAGATTAGAAATCTACAATAGATTAAAATATTGTTGTCTAAATCATTGATTGAAAATCCCTCTAAAATCTGAAAATTGTCTTTAAGACACTCCTAAAACAAAGAAATAAATTCGTTAAGTTAAAAGCGGAATGTGCAAAAAAAAAATCAAATCACATTCGACCAAAAATAAAAATGAGCTCTCACCTTCACGTGAAATCGGAGACAAAAGCAACGTTGGCCGTTCGATCTTAATACCGGTCCAACACGCATCCTAAGGAATAGGAGGGAGCCCGTCAATTAAAATCACGATATTACTATCGCCCTCTATTCAAAGGCTAGTATAATAAAAATATTTTTATAGAAAACGACGTAAAACTAATACACCTATAATTCTAATGATAGCTCCACCTATGTACAAAAGATCTAACTTCTAGCGAAATCTCACCCAGTTACCGACACCAAATCGCATGTAGATATTTGCATAAAAATCACTTTGCAATATAAAAATCTTAAAACATGGAAAACCATATAACGATTTATTTCGTTACAAGTTTCAGACTGTACATCCCCATTCCTTACACACATACTTCTTGACTGAAGGTAGGATCCAAGTAACTCTAACATGTTTCCCCTAAAACCCAGGGCAATGTCAATGTTAATAGAGTCAAAAGCCTTGGACATGTCAAAGAAAATCCCAGCAACTTTTTTTTTCTTATCTAGATTGTTATAAATATAACTTATAAATTCATAACAAGCAGTTTCAGTATTTTTATTTTTAAGAATTCCATGCTGAAATGTACTAAGCAGTTCATATTTTGTTAAATAATTATACATCTGTTTGTAAATTACTTTTTGAAATATTTTAGAAATAACACTAAGAATTGATGTGGGTCTAAAGTTACTTAAATCGTCTGTAGATCCGTTTTTAAACATTGGTAGGACAGTTGCTATTTTTAAGTGAGTAGGAAATTTACATTGCGAAAAGTATTGATTTATGATAAAGCTTAAGGGGCTGGCAATGTGAGTCGCAGTAGCTTTCAGAGCCTTGCTTGGAATACAATCTAATCCGACAGAGTTTGTGGTTTTAAGTTCTTTTATCGCATCCAGTACCATGTCTGGAGTAACTGGTAAGAATACAAAGGAACCACAGTTTCTTGACAAAAGTACACAGTCATCAACATCTTTATTTCCAGAAAGGTACGCTTTTTCAAAAAGTTACCTTGGAATTTTTTCAAAATAGTTTAAAAAGGCCTTGCAGACCTCAACGGGATCATCTATGACCTCATTATTTACTTTAATTGTAATATTTGTATCATTATTTTTAGATTTATTTTTGTTGTTGTTTACTATGCTCCTATTTTTATTTTTAGAGTTTTCAATTTTGTCTTGAAAGTATTCCCTTTTTGTTTTATTTATTAATTTTTTGTGTTCGCTTTTTAAAATTTTGTTTCGAATAATTAAACTTTCGTTTGTTTTTGTTAGTTGAAACATTTTCTTCAAATTTTTACTTTATTTTGGTTAACCCATTCAGATCTATTGTTTATTAATATTTTAAAGGTTTCAATTGGGCAGTAAAAGTCAAAGGCATACGAAAAGGTATAAATAAAGCTATTTATGAGAATATCTACATCTTGAGATATAACGTAAATATCCTCAAATATAATTATTAAGTTGTTCAATTCGATCGTCTGACATGTTTCTTTTTTTGTACTCTTGCCTTTTACTTGATTTTTGTACATATTGTTCCATTAATATATGGAGTTCCAGAGCATAGTGGTCTCCAAATGAAAAATCTTTTACATATGGCCTGCATAGTTCCGATAAAAAAAATTTGTAAAACAGTAATCCAATTTAGATTTAGATGTAACCCCTAAACAATTAGTAAACACTCGGGTATATTCAGAGCTAGTAATTTCTAGGCTGAAACATTGTAGTATATCAACAACGTGTCTTTTTTCTTGTGGCTTGTAAAAGTCAAGATTTAGGTCTCCACAAACAACAATTTTATCACATCATTTGAGACACTCACCTATAACAGAGTATAAACTATCAAGAAATACCTCATATGAACATAAATTAGACCTATAAACACACACAATACATGTTTTTCAGTTTCCTATCTCTATTTCAATACCACAACATTCAAAATACATTTCAATACATAATTTTTCAATAAACCTTGACACTTTAAAATTTTAATTTTTATTTACAAATATAGCAGTACCCCCATGAATTTGTTTTTGTCTTGAAAAATGACATGCTAATTTATATTTATGTCCTATATCTATATTTAAAATATCGTCATTCATACTACTACTGTGATATCCAACCTCCGCTGATGGAGACGGCACATTAAGAAGAAGACTCCTCATAACTAAATACGTACATGGTTTGCTTGTATAGGTCTCCAGGCTCCAATATGAAGCTGTTCTTTTCTAACCTTGAACACCTGCTACCTAGTATACCTTTGCATGCGCGTGTTTTGTTGGCGGGAGATTTCAATATAAACTTTTTCGACAAGGCTCATGTCAGCACTCAACGTCTCGAAAGCATACTTTTAATATTTGATTTGCATATGCATGTAAATGAACCGACATGTATAAATCACGGTCTTTGACATGTATAGTTTTTGTATGTACAAACTTTCCTGTTTCAATAATTGATACCAGAACCGTGAATCTGGCTCTATCTGATCACGAAGCCATTGTCTCTATTTTCAGTATTATTCTGAATCAACCCAACGCCAAAGGTAAGACAAAGAAAATATTATTTACAAGGTCAAATTTTGAAACTTTTGTCGGCATTTTCAGCGACACCTCGTGAGATTTTGCTCTTTCACACGGCGATCCGTTGGGCCATTTTCATCGCATGCTGTCGCACGTTTTTAATAAAGCATTTCCTTACAAATGTTTTAAAAACAAAAAAACCGGTAAAACATGGTTTACCAAAGGTCTAAAAGTTTCTTCTCGAAACATGAGTTGCTTACATACACTTAGGAAACACTTTATTAACTGTCCATTGTTTGTAACATATTTTAATAGATATAGGACCATCAAACTTGCTAGGAGAAAATACTTTGATGACCGATTAACTAATGCTAATAACAAACAAAGGGAAAGCTGGTGCATTGTAAGAGAGTTGACTGCGGGAAACAGTTTTTGCGCACCTACAAGCTTAAAGGCTGAGTCGTTGAATGCCTTTTATACCTCCATTGCATCTCAAGTGAAGATTGGTCTGTTTTCAACCCCTTCAGCCAAAATGACCCTTTTCATTACATGGGTCACCGTATTTCGGCTACTTTTTTCCTGTTTCCCATTGACGCAAATGAATTAAAGGGGGAATTGATAAAGATCAAGAATAGGAATGTTTCTGGCTGGGATGACATCTCAGTGAGGACCCTACTGATGCATCCCGACGCAGCATTGCTTGTTCTTTTAGTGGCAATGAACCAGTCTTTTTTTCTGATACTTGTCCGAGAAGTATGAAATTGGCGAAAGTGACACCCCTTTTTAAGGGTGGAGATGCGGATTCCCCCTCAAACTTTAGACCGATATCTCTTCTTTCTACCATCTGTAAAATAGTTGAGAGACTTGTAAAGAAACGAATGTTAGAGTTTTTGGAAAGGCACAAGATTTTGTCTTCCGTTCAGTTTGGCTCTTGAATGCAAGAAGCACTAATGATGCGGTGTTTTCTCTTTTGAGGCAGCTCTATTTAAGCTTGAATAGTAATGATGCGGCCGCAGCGGTATTCTATAATCTTACAAAAGCTTTTGATTGTATTGATCATGCAATATTGCTGCGGAAGTTGGAGTTTTACGGTTTGTGTTGCGTTGCATTGGCTCTATCTGTTTTTGTCGGGCCGAGCTCAGTCAGGGGTGCTGCGGGATAACGTGTCCCAATTTCGACCAATCACCTTCGGTGTACCCCAGGGCTCTGTATTGGGGCCTCTATTGTTCCTAATCTATGGGAATGGCCTTCCAAATATAGGAATATCTGGTAAATTCACAATCTTTGTCGGTGACACCACAATTTTGTGGTCCAGTCAATCAATGGAAGACTTACATGGGACAATATACTTCGATTTAGATATTCTGGGGGACTGGTGCTGTTGCTCAATATGTCCATAACCAATGTTTTGTCATTCAAGGGCCGACTACGTGCCGGCTCATTGAACTCCGAACCGGTTGAGGCCCGTAATGTTCACAAGTTTTTGGGAATATATATGGATGTGTCATTGAAGTTTGCTGAGCACATCACCGAGACAGCTAAGAGGGTGGCACATGGGTGTTATCGGATAAGAGTTGTCGCTTGCGAATGGGGCGAGGGAGTTTCTAGGGATGTCTATTATGCCTTGGTGGAGAGTCATCTGCGATATGGAATTTGTTTTTAGGGTTCTTGCAGAGAGACACTTTTCCAAACCCTTTTTGTCCTTCAAAAAATGGCAGTAAGATTTATGTGTGGGACAAGCCGATTTCAGTCTTGTAAGCCTTTATTTTTAACCCGAAAAATTCTGACTTTACCATGTCTATTCATCCTGTGTGGATATACCGAAGAATTTTGAGAATCCCGTGGACAGACCATATCACCAACCTTAGTGTCCTAGAACGAATGGGTAAAGAAAAGGAACTGCTTGTTTTACTAAAAACGCGCAAGCTAGAATATTTGGGGCACATAATGAGAAACAGCCGACGGTATGAACTATTGCAACTGATTTTGCAGGGCAAAGTGGAGGGCAGGAGGGAACTTGGTAGAAGAAGGATATCGTGGTTGAAAAACTTGCGCACATGGTTTAATACAACAACAGTAGGCCTCTTTCGTGCGGCCATAGACAAAGTACGCATAGCCATGCTGAATGCCAACATTCATAACGGATAGACACTACAAGAATAATTCATCCTTGAGACCGGCTGTTTGATCCACTCAGGGCATTTTTAGACTGGCGGATTATTTCGAAGATGACTTAGAGCCGTGATTTGTATGTAGTTTTATTTATAATGTCAACTTGTATTGTAAGTTTTCCGTGTATTATGTCTCGACGTTTGTAATATTTTATATGTATTTATGTAAATAACTGTTTATGCACCTATTTGATTTGTGCCATCTGTTCAGTTTGTTTTCTTTTGTTGCGCACAACTGCTCTGTTTATAACATCTATTTTGTTGAAACAATAAATCTTTCTTTGACTTTGATTTCGAAGGCTGCAGGTTTGAGCGAATGACAGTGATGCGTTGTTTGAGAGTGAGCTGAGCTTTATGTGTTACATTGATTGGGTAATTTTTATGGCATTTAAGATTTCGTGTGGCATTATTCTCAGATTAGAAACCTGGAGGTGTTGAAGACACTGTACTTCGCGTTCGATAGGAGCAATCTTGATTACCGTTGCGCAATATGATTGTCATTCTATACAAGTCGATCGTCAATTTTCAGTTCAGTTCAAATTATAGGCGAAAGCAGTCCATATTAAGACAGCTTCTCAATATTCTTGTTGTTCGAGAATATACCTTTAATCCTGCTCTTATTTTAATGAATTATGCTGTTCATCATATTGTTAATTTTTTATGTCTCTTAGTATATTTTATTATATCTAATCTTAACATAACATTGTACCCATTTAGAGCACTGTTTTGTTGTGTGCTCATAATACATAATTATGTTGCAGGTTCGGCGGTACCGTCGCCTCCTCCTCCACCTCCACCGCCGCCCCCCAAAGCGGAGGATAGGCCTCTGCCCTCGTTGATCTCCAACGGGACCGCCGACAATACAGGTGCGTTGGCACCAACCAAAGACAGGTCGGCTCTCCTGGGGGCCATCACAGGCTTCGATAAAACGGCCTTGAGGAAGGTGGAGTCGGCCGTGAAGAATGTACACATTTAAAGAAATTTGAAAGTGGATTAGTGTCCTTTAATTTGGCTTTTTCAAGACGTGTCTGCAAACGTGTTGTGTTATTGATCTGATTTATTCCAATAAAACGTCCCGGCAGTCATTGCGAACAAGAATTAGTGGAGATCGGTAAAGTTGTGCCATTTTAGACGAAGTGAAATACATTTAACGAAATTGTAGCCAGAAGTTAAAACGCGAGTTATTTTTAAGGGAGTGAAAATGATGATGGTCCTTATGGAAATAGTGTCATCATGAACATGATCTTCCGTTTATATGAACTTAATATATAAATTGTTTTCCTTACTTCGTTAGCTTCTACTTTAAATGAATGGATTTTCGCTTATATTCCAAATTAGCCCTTGTTGCTTTCTAAAATTCACTTTATTTCGAATTCTAAGCTATGCTCATATTTAACTCTACGTAAACATTACCAACTTACTATTGCCGCAAGGCAATACGGATAAACGCCGCCTTCCTATGTTATGATCAACTTGATCCGACGTGCGGACGTGCCTAGTATTAATATTTCAAGATTTTAACTCATTTATTTAAGACCAACCGTAACTTTCTTAATAGCCTTAATATTACTGGTATTATATGTCTTAATGTCGATTTGACAATGATTATTATTTTGCTTGTCATTAGCATTTTATGCCAATTCTACATTCCTAACAAGATCTGCGTTTTATTTTTTAAAATTAGGTCACGATTCCCTTTGTTCGTTGTCAATTGTTCCAATCTTTCAAAATGTTTTTTCCACTACTCGGTCGACACCCGGTAAATTATTTGTAAATATGTCTGTAAATATCTGAATTTCGGGGCCATATTTTTAACCTCTCGGTTACCTACTTATATCCTTCCGGACGTTGTGTTTGTATAGGTCGATTTTGAACACGAATAGTTCCGAGATCATGCCAGAATCGTAAGTTATATATCGTTTGCATCGTGCAAACCTATTGTCCAGGAGTGTGCTGTATATAATCAACCGTGTCTGTGTTTGATGTCTATAATATCTTTTTCGCTAAATTTAAACATGAATAATAACCATTTGAAAACTTGTGTTGCTACTTTCTAAGGACAGCGGCTATTTGTAGAGCCAAAGTCTGGCCATTGCGACTTTATACCCCGTACCAAACGCTGGTGTCATAATTATGTTGGCAATGATTATTTACGAATATATTCCCTAGTGTATCGCGTTTCTTAAAACTTGAATATTATAAAAATTACTGAATGACGTTTCCTGTGAGAAATTTCAGACGGCCGGGCCGGCATCAGAGCGTCAAGGTCAGTGACGGTTTAGTGCATTAATTGGACTGCACGAAGGCGTGCTACATCGGCCATATTGTAAATTGACTTTTAGAGTCGAAAAATGCTTTCTTAAGAGCTATGTTTTACAAAACGTAATTTTTTTCTCAAAATCAAAGTTATAAGAATAACAAAGGAACTAGTCATATTTTAACCATTATATAATATGTATTTTATGCTTAGTTCTTTAATCTAAGGTTTTATGTATATGATCTGTACAGTGATATTAAATATACCGTAATTTATGACGACGTAGACTTGTCACAAGACAATTGTATCCTATTCTTTCTGTCATATTATTCTACGTAATAATAAAAAAATCCATATGCCAAAGCCAATTTCGTTTTAATTAATCCTAAGACTCGATATGGATTCGTCCTATTCGTTATGGGCAGCTGCTGAGTGGGGAAGAGGTGCTTTGTTGGGATACTCGTTGATTATTTGCAAAACACATACAGAAGTCGACTTTTCCTTAATTAATTTTATTTAGAACTTTTACATTATAGGTTTAAAATATCGTTTGTCGTGAATTGACGTTTTACGCAAGAAAAGTTTCAACTAAATCGGACGCCTATCAAGCGAGTGAACAGTTTTATATCGAAGGGTATACGTGAGAGTGGAACATTATCAATAATTAAATATTAATCACATTTACTCAAAACAAAGAATCATTAAAGTAAAAGGAAAGAGTATACATTGTAAAAAGAAGACAGCCGGCGAATTTCCTTTGATCTTTCGTCAGCCGTTTCAATGACCTCGTCCCTTTAACTCGGAGATATCGCGACGTTGCCGGATGAAACTTTTTATCACGGCGGGCGATGTTGACGTCAAGTCAAACAAGATGGCGAATAATCGATTTCATCACAGTGGGTCGAAATAACGAAAATGAGGACAACATTTACTAAATATCTAATACTTTCTGCTAGGATAAAATTTTATATCGAGTGATTTTCATTCAAATTCTCTGAATTTGTTTAAACTTTTGCATTTTCTTAAAATCTCAGTGCTCAACTTATTTTAATTAAAAAATGTGATAAAATTCAGTTTTTTTAATGTTTCCGGCGAATTTTTATTAAAATTTATTCAGGACATCTAAAAGCTTTAATTAATCAAATAAGAATTTCCTTCAGTTTAAATTAAAAAGGTGTAATTAATATTTTTCGATTATTTTAAAGGAAAGTTTCATTCAAAACATAGAGGGGATAAACTCTTAGTATGTAGATAAACCAACGAAAAGGTAAATTTTATTCGAATCTCACTTTAAAGCTTCATATTCACTTCCGCAAATTTCGCCTTTTTTTGACAGTTGTTGATTTTTCGCGCGAATGTAAGTTTTGGTCCATACTCATTGACGCGAAATTTTGTCGGCGAATATTTGCTAAAAAGTCCAAATAGTTTTAACTTTTTTGCGAATTTATACTTTTAGTGGAATAGGTTTTATAGGTTAGGTCCAATACCGGAAGATGTAAGCAGGTTAGTAATATATTTTTAAGTCTAGAATGGGCTCAATTAATCTCATTTCTGCAACTAAATTGCGAAAATCGCATTTTAAAAATATATTTCTAACCGAAAATTTTCTTTTCTGGTGTCATTTAGCTGGTGGGTATTTCGTAGTTTTAGGATAATTACCAAAAGGACGCAAACGGAACATAAAATAATAATATCTCCACTGAAAAAAATTATAATTAATATTATTATCCAATGGTCAAAGTATCTATTCTACAATTTAACTAATAAACCCAATGCCTGAAAAGAATAAACAAATAAATATAGCAAAGCAGTCAAGAAATTTGAGGTTAATTCACAATTATAGTAGAATTCGTAAAAAAAATAAAATTTTTCGCCGCGAATAATTTTAAAGCTGAAAATGACAGTTTATGTAAAAAGGCGAAATTCGCGAAAGTGAGTATGAAGCTTAATTATTAGAGTAGAATTTTCTGAATATTTAGTAATAAAATTAAAACAACTAATGTTTTATCAGAAATCCGAGGATTTTTTGAGAAAAGTCATGAAAAATGCATGTATTGTAGGTAAGCAAAATTTTACCGAGTGATTGTTAAAAGATTCTATTAAATGAATTGTGTTACACATCATAATTAAAGTTTACACACCTAATTTCAATTACACAATATGAATTGAAAAACTAAACCAAACGCCTCCCTAATAAATCGAAACTTGACTTTTACGAGGTATATTTAACCCACCGTGTTGGCTGATCGTCCTTGCTTGACGATTGTGTCCGATATAATCCGATAACATACGAGGCGCCCTTTAAGTCGGAGTTCTCATCTATCCCTCTCTAATTTGATTGCTCTGTCTTACTGTCCTCTTTTTGGATTGTCGCTATTAGAGCTAAACGCATCCTTGCATCTATAAACATGATTTTAACTATTTGGTTATTCAAAAGCGTAAATGAGAGATGTTAAGGAAACCAATAATAATATTTGGAGAACGTGCGTTTCCTCTAAGTTAGTTTTCATCTTTTATTTGTATTGAGATTATTATAGAATGAAAGTGTAACACATATTTAGTGAGGATAACAGCTTCAGTTACAATCATGTGTTATGTATGTAATATTATTGTGAAAACATGGGACCTCGTCAATGTTGCATTATTAGTGTTAGCTATCTTTCGAAAAAAACAACTTTGGGGACGCCCAGAATCAGATATACCTACCTATGCCCTATTCTTATATAACATTCTATCAAATAAGTACGAAGTAGAAAGCAAAAGTGATTCACTTGTGTAAACTTTCCGGTTTTTCTATTAAACATGCACAATTAAAGATCCTTTACACAAGTAGAGCACTATGTAAAAAATCGACCTCTCCTATTGGTCGATCCGCATGGCCCTCCGCTCGCTACGGGAGCTCAAGAAAAGGAAACTAACCCAAGACATACCCAAAACAAGAAAAAACTGTTTAGAAATATAATCTTAATAAAAATAAAAAAAAATTGTGTGTGCCCAACACCACACGATAGAAGTGAAAATTTCAACATCGTTTGTCAGAATTTCGGTCCGAGCCTTCGTTGCAGAGATACGGGCGAAAAACGGTTTTTCCCCCCTTTAATTAGAGCCCCGTTTGGTCTAAGGTGGCCCTCCATGGAGCACCCCTACCATAAAATTTTCGACCCCGTACCCCTTCCCGTTCTCTCGAAATTAGTTAGTTAGGTCTTTCCTTCTCCCCCCTGTTCAAAAACCATTTTTGAACACGCTTTCAAATCTAACGATTTAATTTTGTACAATTTTAACATTCCACGCCACTGTCCTCGCATTACAAGAAATTAAAATCCATGTCGATACTACTAGCGCCATCTCTTGGTTATAAGGTTTATCCACTGCATCCGGCGCTTTTTAAGATCCTTTACACAAGTAGAGCACTATGTAAAAATCGACCTCTCCTATTGGTCGATCCATCTCGTATTACAGTATGTCTTCGTGATGTAATCAATTTGGGGCAAGAGCTTTCGCATTTAAAGATCCTTTACATGCGTAGCCGACTATATCAAAATCGGACTCTCCTATTGGTCGATCAATCTCGTATTACAATATGTCTTCGTGATGCAATCGATTTCCCGCGAGAGCTCTCGTGGTGTAGAGGTTTAGATCGTTGGCTCACCTGGAAAACGTGGGTTCGAACCCCGTTGCTTTTTTTTATTTATTTTTAAAGATTATGTTTCTAAACAGCTTTTTTTCTTGATTTTAGGTATGTCTTGGGTTAGATTGGGTTAGCACCTGCTTAGTTTCCTTTTCTTGAGCCTCCGAAGCGAGCGGAGGGCCATGCGGATCAACCAATAGGAGAGGCCGATTTCGATATAGTCGGCTACACCTGTAAAGGATCTTAAAATGCAGAGCTTTCGTGGTCGAGAGGTTTAGATGGCTGGGTCTTACCTGGCCTGAACGGCCCGGGTTCAAACCACATTGCTTTTTTTTTTTTTTTAATTATGTTTCTAAACAGATTTGTTCTTGATTTTGGGTAGGTCTTGGGTTACCACCTGGTTAGTTTCCTTTACTTGAGCCCCCGCGTAGCGAGCGATGCGAGCGGAGAACCATGCGGATCGACCAATAGGAGATGTCGATTTTTACATAGTGCTCTATTTGTGTAAAGGATCTTAAAATGCGCATCCGGCAGTCTAGAAAGCTAAAAGTAAGCGGCCTCGAAAGGCATCTGACCAATCACAGCGCTTTCTACAAAAAGCCGCTGTTTCCCGGGCGTTCTAAGATCCTTTACAGGCGTAGACGACTATATCAAAATCGGCCTCTCCTATTGGTCCATCCGCATGGCCCTCCGCTCGCTTCGCTCGCTACGGGGGCTCAAGAAAAGCAAACTAACCAGGTACTAACCCAAGACATACTCAAAATCAAGAAAAAACTGTTTGGAAATATAATCTCAAAAAAAAAATAAAAAAAACGGGGATTTGAACCCGTGCCGTCCAGGTGGGACCCAACTATCTAAACCTCTCGACCACGAGAGCTCGTGCGGCAAAGTGATTGCATAACGAAGACATATTGTAATACGAGATGGATCGACCAATAGGAGAGGCCGATTTTGATATAGTCGTCTACACCTGTAAAGTATCTTAAAATACGTTTACCGGCAATATTACTAGCGCCATCTGTTGTAAAAACGTTTACTCATCTGCACCGGCACCCAGTCAAAGAAGCAGTCCTTCATCCAGCCGCATAATTCGTGCAAACCAATCACCTCAATGTATTTCTAACCCCCAAGGCCGTATCAGTTACACTATGCAGGAACACATTCGGACATTCGGCCAATCACTGTCTCTTAACGGAGATAATCAAGTTAGCTTATAAATTTCCGATCTTTAACAATCGAATTTTGTAAAAGCTAGCTAACGTATTTCGACCAGATTTATGCTAAAATTCATAAGGTTATTTTAGACAATCGCTGACGTAAAGTTTTACATAACTTCTCAGTATTTACATCATTTGCCCTTCCTATTTACGGAGGATGTAGATTATCCCGCCAGAAGGGGCGTTAACAACTCCTTCAAGTTGATTTTGATCTAGTCACGTTGTCCGTTGTAGATGAAGAATTCAGTATGAAGTAGCATCCATAGATAAAACACAAAAAAAAGTAGCATCTTAAACCTCAACTAAGTAAGTCGCGCTAAAGGCGCTGTTCCCGCTGGCTTGGCGCTAAGCCGCCATTCCGGCAAGTTTTCACATTTTGAGACCTCATAATCTCTCTAGTTCTTTACTCATGTGACATAGTGGTATCCAGCCATAATCATCGTCATCTCAAGCCTACAAAAAGGTATTTATCGGCACCCTGACTGCCATTACTCTTACAAGTATGACGCTGTACTGGCGTCCCCATTGGTCTCATCCATGGGAATTCTACAAATCGAGTCTTATCTCGAACCACAAGTAATCGAGCCTTGTCTCGAAACTCAAGTAAGTAAACACACACGTTTACATTCACATTCACTCAAACGCGGTACCATCGCTGTGCTATCGTTCCCATTTAATCTTGTCCATGGATGTTCACATTCTCTCACATTCACTCAAACGCGGTACCATCTCTGTGCTAGCGTTCCCATTTGGTCTTGTCCATGGGTGTTCACATTCTCCATGCTCTATCAAAGTTTAACACTGGTTTGTTATACTCTGGCCTTATTCTAATATAAGGATTACTGTGCACTAGTTTGCAACCATTCTCTCATGCTTTATTGCAATATAAAGATATCACCAATGCTATTTCCTACATGGATTTCAGCTTACATATACCTGCATAGCATGTTTTACAATCATTTTTGCGTGTACAAAAACCGCATTCACAAAGGCATCCAGGTCATGCTATTATGCAATAACTGCATATCATCTCAAACTACTACATTCAAGTCATTCTTGTTTGCAAGAAATTGAAGCTCATTGTATATAGAAGCTACAACAGAGACTTAGTAAGTGTTTAAAGTGACTTTTCCTGTGCTGGAAGAGAAACTGCTGAACGAATTGAACGTTGCTCGTCAATTGGTGAACATAGTGTACATATTAGCTTATAGGTGGACTTTAAGGTAATAATCCTGTTATTATTGCTTGTATATTACTATATTTCATATCAGAGTTAGCCCAGCTAACTGAGCTCATACGCAGCAGTTCCGCAGGGACTTTAATGAGCATTTAACTGTACATAGCTTCAAGGTTATGTTTATAATCATATACTTACATGTTTAGTATTACAACTGTTTATGCAATGCTTTAGTTTTTAAGAGTAAGTATTATTCTTGTAACATTTTGCAAGGTCGAAACTTGCCTCGGCTGATATTGTTCATATCATAGCACTGACTACGTACAGTCATTTAATGTTTATATTTTGTTTATGTATGTGCTTCCAGTTGTTTTCAAGTAAAATAACTTATTAAAATATTCATATAATGCTAAAGCTTTTTGTTTTATTTACGAAATGACTTTAGAACTAGCCCTATGGTAAATTATAGTGCCTACGAGTACATCTCTGTTTGTTTAGAAAATCGACGAAGATCGAATCTGAAACACCCCCACCCCTGGCCAAACGATGGGGGGTACGGGGTTCCGTTTTCGTCCAAGATCTTCTTTTTACCCAGGCTACATCCCTTGAAAATTTCGGCCCTCCACCTAAACGGGAACATGCCATACATCCGAGCGTGACGCGTGATGGGTGACGGTTTTACTGAATTCAATCCCCAGGAAAAAACGCAAAACGCACCTAAAGAAGTTTTCACTTCAAAAAGCAACGGGGGTTTGAACCCGGGCCGTCCAGATGACACCCAACCATCTAAACCTCTCGACCACGAGAGCTCTTGCAACAAATTGATTGCACCACAAAGAAAAAGAGAAGGAAATTTTTAATCTTTGACAAAGACATATTGTAATACGAGATGGATCGACCAATAGGAGAGGTCGATTTTTAAATAGTGCTCTACTTGTGTAAAGGATCTTAAAAATCTCATGATTCGCGTCTACCTACACAACGCCACCTATAGGTGGCGTTGACCTACAGCAATTTTGAACTTTCTCGCATGCGTACGTACTAATTCATATATTTTTGAAAGTTTTTTTTTCCTGTTTTTTCTTGATTTGGGGCATTGCCTTGGGTTACTTTTGTAACCCGAAGCGAGCAGAGGGCGATGCGTGAAGTGAAGTATTAGAACCCCAGGCTACTGCCAAATGCGCAGGTTCGAAGGTCGAAAATTTGCTATAAATAGACGCGAGTGTATAGCCTCTATTATTTATTTTTTAGCGATTAGCATTTCGATACGCCAGTGGCGTTGCATATTAAATAATTAGGTGCAATTTTTACCATTTAAAGTGAAAATATTAATTTTTTCATTTATTTTTGATGGTTATAATAAGAATATATTTGGAATTTAAAATATAATTTTTAAATTGTTTTATTTTGCATTATTTATAGATTTTTTCAATTGTGTTCAAACAAATAATATACTATTTCTACTTAAACCTATATGAAAATGTAAGTGTGCTGGGGTATTAAAAGTACCTACTGCTTGTAGGTGATTGTACTACGTGACTTCATATAAGCTAGCACCCTCGTAACTTTTATATTTTTCATCGTAGCGGAGAAATTTAAAAAAATAACATACAAGGGAATTTGTTTTCCTTTCCATATATATGAATAGAATAGAATAGAATATAATAGAATATTTATTGGTAAACTCCATACACACAGCACTATTACACGTCAAAAATGATTGGATAGGTACACAATCATAAAATTCTTAAAAGCAGTATTAACATAGTTGTTATAAAATTTTAAAATACAAAAACTAAACATTAAATTTAAGATTTACTTACCGAGTATAAAAAACACTAAAAATACGCCAGATTAGAGCAGATCTGAAAATACTGCTCAAAGTCATACAAAAGCTTTGCTAAGTAGAAAAAACTTTAAAACTTTTTTAAACTCTTTGTCATTTAATAGTCTAATATGCTGGGGTAGGGAATTGAAAAATTTTAGTCCATAGAAACTAGTGCCATTTGTGGACCTTGTGAGGCGAAACTGTCTTAAAACTAAATTTACTTTGTTTCTGGTGGGATAGCTATGAACCTCCTCTTGGTGTGCTTGAAATAGTGGCAAGTTCTGCCTAACATACATAAGGCATTGTAAGAGGTAAGCACTGGGGAGCGTCAATATCTGCAGGTCCACGACAGTCCTCTCGGTAGCCCAACCCAGCCATTAGCCTTATGCACCTACTTTGTAATTTAAAGACTTTGATGGCATGAGGGGAATGACCCCATTCAAGAATCGCATAGCCCATGACCGAACTGAAGTAGCCATGATACGCATTTTAAGAACCTTTACACAAATAATGCACTATGTAAAAAATCGACCTCTCCTATTGGTCGATCCATCTCGTGTTACAATATGTCTTCGTGATGCAATCGATTTTCGTCAAGAGCTCTCGTGGTGTAGAGGTTTAGACAACTGGGTCTCACCTGGACGGCCCGGGTTCAAACCCCGTTGCTTTTTTTATTATTTTTTTAAGATTATGTTTCTAAACAGTTTTTTTTCTTGATTTTGGGTATGTCTTGGGTTAGTTTGGGTTAGCACCTGGTTAGTTTCCTGTTCTTGAGCCCCCGTAGCGAGCGAAGCGAGCGGAGGGCCATGCGGATCGACCAATAGGAAAGGCCGATTTTTATATAGTGCACTATTTGTGTAAAGGATCTTATAATGCCCATGATACGCTGTTAGTACACTCCTTTTGGAAACACATCCTGAAAGATTTCTTATCAGGTACACTGACTTAAAGAGCCTGCCACAAAGCCGCTGAATATGACACTCCCATGTCATTGTTGAGCTCAAGAAGACACCCAAAAATTTTACACAACAGTACTCTAGCAAACGGTGGTCTACTTTGTTCCTCCTCAGGCTGAAATTTATAGACTGTGTTTTTTTTTCCCATTCAGACACAGTTTATTTGCAAGAAACCAGTTTTCGATGGTTGCAGTAGCCTCTTTAATTCCAGAAACATCTATTTGGGATGGGTGGTAGGTTGTAAAAATAGTAAAAATAGTGGTATCATCTGCAAAAAGGATCAGCACCTCTATTCCCTGTAGGTAGGCAAGGTCATTCATAAAAATAAGAAATAGGATAGGTCCTAGAACCGATCCTTGGGGAACTCCATATCTCACCATCCGTAGGGTCGAAATAATACCATTAAAATGGACTGACTGTGTGCGGCCCGACAGGTGTGAGGTAAATACCCTTTACCTGAAAACCATAGTGGGGTAGTTTAAAAAGAAGGATATTATGTGAGACGCAGTCAAAAGCTTTCGTCAAGTCCAGACATGAGGCGTAAGTATCAAGTCCCTCCTCAAAACCCCCCAAAACACGTCTCACAAGATAGTCAATGGCTAGGGTAGCGCTCCTTTTGTTTCGAAAACCAAACTGATTTTGAAAGAAGAGATTGTTTTGTTCAAAATGTGCACTTATTTGTTTTTTTAAGACCGATTCAAAGATTTTTGATAAAATTGGTAGGAGGGAAATAGGTCGATAATTTGAGCATTCATCATTGGATCCTCTGTTCTTACAAATAGGTACAGGGTGTTCCAACGAGGACTGAACAGGGGCTTATTTTTTACTTTCCCTGTATTTTTAAAACAATCCAAAATAGCCATTCGATGTTTTTTTTTCTGCTAAATTCAAAACATTTGAACCAAAATCAAAAGACTTACGCCATGGATGAACTGTTTTTTTAAACGGAACACCCTGTATTACCTGTATTACCACATTTTTGGACTGTCTAGAAAAATCTAAACACATTTCGTGTATAATATTCTATACCTATCCTTAGCTGTTTCCGAAATATTGACAGTTGAAACTCGGGCATTTTGACACTTTGATAGGCTCTAAAATCTAAACCGCACGAGATCAAAGAAAACGGTTTGCACATTCCTATTTTAAGTTTTCATAAACTATCGAATGACAGTATCTTCGAATTTAACCTGCAGATAAAATTAATCGGAACTTTTAAACCTCCGGTTAATATCAAAGTTACTATCAGTCGATAGCTTATGAGAACCCAAGATAGGAATGTGCAAACCGATTTCTTTGATCTCACGCGGTTTAGATTTTAGAGCCTGTCAAAGTGTCAAAATGCCCGACTTTCAACTGTCAATATTTGGTAAACAGCTAAGAATAGGTATAGAATATTATACACGAAATGTGTTTAGATTTTTCTAGAGAGTCCAAAAATGTGGTAATATACAGGGTGTTCCGTTTAAAAAACAGTTCATCCATGGCGTAAGTCTTTTGTTTTTGGTTCAAATGTGTTTTTGGTTCAATTTTTCAATTTAGCAAAAAAATACATCGAATGGCTATTTTGGTTTGTTTCAAAAATACAGGGAAGTTCAAAAATAAGCCCCTGTTTAGTCCTCGTTGGAACACCCTGTAAAATCTTGGCAGTTTTCAGCACCTGAGGAAATACATTACAGTCAATAGCCTGGTTTATAAGTTTTGTCAAAGGTAGGGTTGCCATCCGTCCTCTTTTCCCCGGACACCGTCCTCTTTTTTTGAGCGTCCGGAGGAAGTCCGGGAAAATTTTTACAAGCGTCCGGGATTACTATAATGATCAAAAGTTCCACAAAATCCATGTTAGCTAAAATACTAAAATATGTTCACCGAAATAAAGCAATCTCAACATTAGTAATGTACATTTTTATCTAAATGATGATATGGATCGATAGTATGGAACATCCCTACATTTCCGTGAACTCTGATCGCAGTCGCAGCTCTCCCGTTGTCGGCTCTGTTGACGTGATATCACATTACGCATATATTTTATTCTTAACCATCTACACGAGTCCTTTCGCCTGACGAGTCTTGGGCTTGCGTAAACACATTTCTGACAAATATGTAGATGTCGTTATCGTCCAGGAAATTGTTCTCAGTGGGCCTCGTTGCTAAGTGGTTCGAAGCTGTGTTTCGGATACGGCGGCCCGGGTTCGATGCCAGCGGCAAAACATGCTTTTTTATGTTTAAGATTGTTTTTTTCTTGATTTTGGACATGCCTTGGGATAGTGCTGTTTGGTTGCGTCCCGGAGCGAGCGAAGCGAGCGGAGGGCTATACGTGAAGTGAAAAAAGAAAATACTAATTACAAATGTAAACATTGTGATGCGCGCGCAAGCCCAGGACTCGTTAGGCGGAAGAACTCGTGTAGATGGTTAAGAATAAAATATCTGCTCACATCACTGTCTTTATTTTTTGCATACATTTGAACAAAGCGGTTCGAAAATATATCTACTATTGACTTGATTTCAAATTATTTGTTCGTTTACTTTGCTGTGTTCACGCGCTGCGCTTGTTTTATCTCGTCTTTTGTTTTTGAAGTTATATAAAGAGTTCAAAAACTATATTTTAGATTATAAAAAGTGAATAGTTTTCCCTCGAGTTTTGCCTATTATTTCTCAGAGCAACATTGGATACAAATTAAAAATGTAAGTGCTTTAAAAACTTACAATATGTAACTTATAATCATTATATATACTGTATATCACGGTGCATCCACTCGCGTCTACCTTCAGCAAATTTTAGACCTTTAAATCTACGCATTTGGCAGCAGCTCGATGTTGTGGTTCTAAAATTTCACTTCACGCATGGCCCTCGGCTCGCTTCGCTGGCTCAACCAATCAAAATTATCCCAAACAAAATGAAAAAAACAACTTTGAAAAATATATCAATTAGCACGTACGCATGCGTGAAGACTCAAAATTACTGTAGGTAGACGCGAATAGTGCGTCCGGGGAGTCAATCAAAATGTCCGGGGATTTAGACATTCAGGTTTTAGTTTTGGAAATTCTAAGATGGCAACAGTCAAAGGGAACAAGATGAGGTTTTTCAGAGTTTTTATTATTTTTGCATTGATGTCATCAGTCCTTGCTTTTGCTTGGTTTTATTTCATCAATCTTCTGCCTTATCTCATTAAAGGAGACATGGGCGAAATTAAAAGAAATGTGACTTGCATTTTCACTAAGGTATTCCGAGAAATGCTTATTGGATGTGGGAAGGGATTGAATAACCTGATCTGCTGTGCTAGAAAAAAACCTATTGAAAGAAGATGCATCCAGTATTGAGGAAGATCTCGAGGTGGAGGAGGGTTGATTACTCTTTATAACACACCACATAGCCGATGGGGGGTTTTCAGCACTCTTAATGTAATTGTCACAAGCTGATTTTTTGGCTCTTGACAGCTCTAGGCGGTAAGTGGCTCTATATTCTTTGACAGTCTTAAGAGGCATAAGCTATTTAAATTGGCTATTAATTTCAGTCGTTCACGCATGTTTCTTAAATTAATGTTAAACCACTCTATGTGAAAACATTTTTTATTTTGATCAACTAATTTGGATTTTAAAGGTAGAGCTTTCTCAACTGACGAGACAATTATGTTAATAAAGATTTGAAATTTATTTTCTATGTCAAGTGAGGGGTCACAGATAAAATCCCAGGTTTGCAATTCAATAGTATTGTGTAAACAAAATAGTGCATACTCAGTAATCGGCCTATAATTTATTCTAGTTTTTCGCTTTTTATCAGTAAGCATATCATACCTAACCAGAATACCAGATAAAAATTGTAAATTTATATTTTTGCAAGAAGTAATAGACTGTTGGATGTTCGTAAATATATTATCCAAACATGAACTTCCACGTATACTAAAATTTACAATGACATAGATATCAGCAGTAATGAATACGTTTTTGACATCTAAAGCTTTTTGATCTCCGGTCAAAAAAGAAGCATTAAAATCTCCCGAAATAATGGTAGGCTTTGACAGATCAAGTATGTCAATAAGGGAATTTAGGCTCGCTAAAAACATTTCAAAACACCCCCCAGTGCTCTGTAGACTGTTATTATCTGCACATTGAACTCACTAACATACACACCAGCGACCTCAAAATGCTGCTCATTGCAAAGCTCAGCAAGACCCATAGGTCCATGTTGGTTCTCAAAAATACTGCTACACCACCATGTATTTTTCCTTCCTACAAAAACCAGAAACAGCAATGTAACCCCCAACATTCACAGTCCCAAATTGCTCAGCACTGAGCCAGTGCTCATTAACAAGAAAACAGTCAACATTTCTTTCATTGAGAAGTATTTCTAGATCATTAGATTTATGATTTAAACATTGAACATTTAGATGTAAAATAGACAAACATTGTTTAAAATTTTTAATATGCACAGGGCTAGATTTTAGAGATATATTTTGAATCAATTTTGGTTTTGATTTACCCGATTCTGAGTGTGTCCATTCTGAATGTTCAAAAAATGGTTAATGATTGTACCCTTTGGCCTCAAATCTACGTTTAGGTACATGTTTTTCTTTTCATATGGTACTTCCAGTTTAAATGAAGATTTATGGTGATCTCTTGTCTTCATCTTTTCACACCTGCAGCCAGCCTCCAAGTTGTTGTTTTTAAGGAAAACAAGCACAGCATTTGACTCAACTTCGGGCGCAAAGCCTGAGAAGAAATATATGAGAAAGTAACAAAAATTATATATTTTTTAAAGGAATGCGCTGCATATTTCTGCCTAAAATGAAAGATCTTTTTTTTCTGATTTCAAATATAGATATTATTATACAAGTTTACTTTTAGTTTAACAGTTTTTGCATTATTTAAGTTAAAATTGCATTAAATTTACGTTATTACGACAAATAAACCCCAAATCAACAGAACAAATCTCTTCCCTGTGTGCTATTGTTCTAAAATATTTGGTTTAAAACTTACTTTTTTTTCTTCATTTTCTAAAAATAATGTTATTGGACACGTATATATAATTCTCGAACTTCCTGGATTCAAATATAGAAAAATCTTAAAAAGGCTTATTTGCTTTTGCATTTTATTTAATAAACAACCACAACTTATGCACATTACAGAAGATCTGGATATATAAAAATATCTGAGATTCACCTAGTTCCCTAGTTGCCACAATATATAAATAAATACTTAATTATGAATTAGCAGGCGAGTTTTGGCGTTAAGTATACTATTCCGGTTGATGAACACACCTCCATCCTCCGTCACTAGACATTATTTCGCAAATGTAATTTTATTGTTAATCGTTAACACCCAAACCCGCCTTAAGCTCTAACCCTATTAAGGAGGTATATGACTAGACATATTCAATCCTAGATATACATAAGTATAAAAAATAAATCATTTACATACACTAAGTAGAGGTTATCATTAATATTTTTTTTGCACTGAAAAATATATTTTTGTCATAATTTTAATCTAAAAGTGATGCATCCGCTGCATCAATCCGAAACTTCTTCTTCCTGCAATTCGAACCATTCTCGAATGGAGTCTTCGAAAGGCTTTAGCGACTTCAGATCGATAATGTTCTGAAATGAACACAAAACATAACAATTTGGATAATCAATATGAAGTAATACATGAATGACAATTTATTTTGTCTTAGAAAATATAATTTGTTTAAATTCTTCAACTCTGAATAATTGAAAAATTGATAAGACATTTTTTTATAGCAGGAATGTTTACGGATCTGGAAATGTTTTTTTTTTTAAAGTTACATTGGCAATTAAAGTAGATTTTTCAATAACAAAAACACCAATTCGGCATTTTCAATCGTATCTATGCAATTTGGTATGTTGTACTCGTAACACTTCTCTTTAATGTGCAGAAGTTTGGGTGCTCCAGATTATTCGGTTTTCCAGTAACAAAATGTTATATGTAGCCGAGCGTGACGAATCTGACCCTTGACGGTTCAGTCTCGTTCACTACCCAGGGAAGTATACTGAATGCGCCAAAACGAGTTACAAGAGAGGCGATGTTATTTGACTTTGATCAGTATGTAAAAGTGCAAAATTTTATTGAAAATCGAGCTGAAAGTCCTGATATGAACAAGTGTAATGAACGCCGATTTACCCTATTCCTTTACTTACTGTGTATTCGGCTTTTTCGTCACCTTCTGTTCATTAACTGTAACCGGGTTCGCAGTACCAGTGTATTAACACCCTATTTGCTCGTAAAATAATTTACCTATACACTTGGGCTAAACGCTCATATTAAACCGGGTGGCCATGGGAAAAAAAAGAAAGGAACTAAAGTTCCTTCTTTTTGCATGGAGAGGGAGTAATGTGACGCACCAAGGACCAACACCTGATTTATTTTAAGAATTTTTTCAACAATTTGTTTAAAACAAAAATAAATAAATAAAACAGAACCCAGGGAGAAACGTTCAAATAAAATAATAAGTTTGTTTGATTTAACAAAAAATATAAACAAATTGAAGTTTAACTTTCACGAATTAAGGCCGAAAACAAAAAGAAAATAAGGGGTTAGTTATTGTACCTAAGGGAAGCGTAAGCCAAAGGCACTTAAACTCGTTCAATACAAAATCAAAATAAATATTAACAAAACCACTTACCATTGAAGTAACTTTCAATAAACGGCATGTTGAAGATTCGGGATCCGATTTGAAAACGCGGTGACGTATACTTTTGTATTCGACTACAGGAGAACCCGGCACAAAATCAACTAGAAAAGATATCAACTGGGGTCAAAGAATTGTTACGCAGGTTCCCCAAACTTTGGTCTAAAAAAGAACACTATTCGCCAGGGGCGGTTCTAATTTCCAGTTCAGCGAATTAAATTGAAAGAAAACCGATATGACAGATGATCGAACATTGATTGAACTTTGGAACACATGTGTGATCTAAAAGCAAGCTCGGTATGGAAAAATACCGAATTCTTCGGGGAGATGGAAAATAAAACCAATTAGAACTCGAACCGTGTTTTCGCCGAAATCAGGGCAAATTGCATAACTTTACGTGTTTTCTTGATGCAGGTGTACAGAGATTCTGGATTTTCGGGAGGACAAAATGCGTTAAAAACCTGCTATAAAAGCGTGACATTTTCGGAGAAAAACAATCTTAACATAATCACCACTTGCTGCACGTCATAATGTCCGAACTGGGACTCGGGTAATTTTTAAAGTCTATCCATTTGTAGTGGGTCCTTATGCCCGATTGGGGCGCGAGAAGTTTATAATATAACGTTGATTTTTCAAGTCTGTTACTATGGTCACAGTATTGACCAAATTGAGATTAGCGCCTCACAGTTTAAAGGTTCGTGGAGACTAAGTAATTAAGTAAATTCAGTACAGTAGAGTAAGATGGTGGAACTTCGTCATTCGTCGAGGGAAAGTGGTCAAACAGAAGCAATGGAGGCTGGCAGGTTTTGGGTTAACAATAAGCGATAGACAGTAAGTTTAGTTTTAAGTCATAATGTGTAGAGTGCTGGTATAATTTCAGGAGTAATTCAGTAAATCATTTCAGTGCTCAAGTTAGCCAGTAAGTTTAGTTTTAAATCATGTGTAGAATGCTTGTATATTTGAAAACATTTATCGTTGTCTGTCTGCAAGAATTTCAGAAGTATTTCAGTAAAACATTTCAGTGCTCAAGTTAGACAGTAAGTTTAGT